>JASFDA010000021.1:0-72206 GCA_036936965.1 Cystoderma amianthinum
TGATATCTAATGTAATGTAAGTGATAATAAAGAGGGAATGGAATGGAATGGAAATGGGGACGGAGTCCCCTGACAGCAACAGAGTCTGACGAAAGGCAAGTCAAGTCAATTACGGCGCACAATCAGCGGCCGCAGGTAGTCACAGCGGTCAAGTCAAGTAAGTTGGCGAAGATGATGAAAACGATGCAATTGTTTTATTTTGGTGAATTGTACATGATTTTATACAAAATAGAATAAATTGAGATAAAAGCAGAGAATGTGAGAAAGCCAATGTCATAAACGTTGGTCTCCATCCTCAATCGCTAGGGCCGTAAAAATGCAATAGATGTACCTTGAGCTAACCTCTTGGAGATGGTAGTGGATGACCATAAGGAAAAGCAAAAGGAAAATACAATATATATATATATCCTAATATGTTGAGCCTAGGCGGTGAAGGCGGTGGTCGATGAGTCACGCGCTGAAGGTGAACGTGCCTAGCAGAGATAATAACCGTGGTAACAAAAGGGGATGAGCAAATTGACTAAAGTGTGTGCGCCGAGATATGCAAATGACTGTGTTAGTCGGCGGCCGTAAACGAGTATCGGTGGCATACTGAAGTCGGCGGCAAAATTGCAAAAAGAGTTGATTGTGCAGCTAGAGAATCTAGGGACGTATCAGCGGCGTGATTGGGGGGTTAGGAAGAGGGCCGCCATGCGGTTGGGCGGCGTGGCTGTGCATGTTGGCGGCGGACCCTAATGAGTAGTTGGGGAATTGGGCGTCCCCTGACAGTGCTCAACTCCAACACACACAGCCACACCAACCCAACCACACGCTGGCCCCACTTTCTGCAAAGTCCCCAACATGCCGCCTTGCTGCATTTGTCCTGCTTCACCCATTCCTGTAGTCATATACTTCCCCTGGCGCGCTGCCGTACCTCAGACACCCCGCTTCTACCTTATTTGAATCCCATATGTCCTATTTTAGACTCCCTTTATATTTTGATTACTTTTTATTTCAGACTTTCTTTATATTTACTTATTTGGGCCCATAAGTCCCCGGGCCACTAGTCACTTATATGTAGTTGCCTTGGAGTAGGATTCCTTAGAGTTTTCTCTTTGGATCCCCCTCCGCAGGTCAGTAACAGTAATTACTTCTCTTTCAATATATTAATCCCCCTCTGCAGTGTGGTCTGAATACAGGTGCCTGGAAGGTTGTGGCCTTACATATTCTTTCATTCTAGATACTGAGTATACCTAGATTCCTCTACTACTCTAGGTATACAATATAGTTGTCATTCACTATTTTCCCTGACACTGAGAGATTGCTCTGCTACTCTAGGTGTCTGGTCTGACAAGCGTGACATAGGTATTGTAAAAGGCCCTGATGAAACAGCTTTGAGAACAAGGAGGAAATAACTGAAAATAATCTTTATATTTAAATTTGGTATTAAATTTGAATTACTCACTGACTGATTGTTTCATTTGATCTCTGAAACCTTTCTCCAATATGTCACACTGATAATCCAGTGACACAAGCATAGAGGAAAATTGCAGCTTGCTCCTTAACTGTAACTTTAGTTTTAGATGTATCAAAGCCACAAAGGAGTTTCAAATTAGAGACAAATGCTAGAAATACATGCAAATGCATTCCTAATTCACAATGTATGCAATCAGGGTGTTCATTGATTAATTCATCAATCCAGGCAGCACCAGTAAGAGCCAATGTGTGATATGGTTGTTGCCAGTAGTTTGGATTTAAATATAAAGCTGCTGCTACTCCAATAATGGATACAAAATAGGCAGCAGCAGCAACAAGATGTTGGCAGAGTAATTCTCTTTGTTCATGGAGAGTAGGCATGAATGATAGTGAATTGATACTGTCAGGGGACGTCCATTTCTCTCCCTGACCAATTTACCTAGGCTGGGATATACTATAGGAACCCACCTTCCAAATCCCAGGCATGGTTATTAAGCTCCTACTGTTTTTGTGCATACCTCTTGCTTCTCCCAATATTCCGATGCCGCTTGCACAGCCACGCCAACCAACCGCATGTCAGCTCTGTCTTCTACAAGCCGCCAATATGCCACCCTGCTGTATTTGCCCCGCTCTATCCATTCCTGCAGTTGTCCACTTCCTCCTGCGTGCCCCCTTATCTCAGACAACTGTCAGGGGATGCCCAATTCCCCAACTATTCATTCGTGTCTGCCGCCAACATGCACAGCCACGCCGCCCGACCGCATGGCGGCCCTTGCCTTCCTGACCCCCCAACCACGCCACTGCATCCTTTACACGCCGCTACACTTACTCCTGAAACCGCCCACCTCCCTTGACACATCATGTCACCTCAGACGCACCGCCGCCCCGTCATCTGACAGGTTTCCATGCACTTACAGATCACAGACCGCCCTTATCCGTACCTTACCTATCTTTAGTTGGTATATATAGCCGCTGCCCCTGTTGAGGGTTCCTTAGAGTTTTCTCTTTGGATTCCCCTCTTCAGGTATGTGTTCTGCTTCTCTGTATTAGGTAGACCGCTATATACTTACTTTGGATTCCCCTCTTCAGTGGTCTGAGTACAGGCGCTTGGAGGTCGTGCCCTTACAACAACCCGCTTTCACCTTATTTGGACCCCGTGCTTCCTATTTTGGACCTCCTTTGTATTTCGGTCATTTCCTATTTTGGACTTCCTTTATATTTACTTATTTGGGCCCGTACATCCCTGGGCCACTAGTTACATATATGTAGTTACCTTGGAGTAGGGATTCCTCAGAGTTTTCTCTGTGGATCCCCCTCTGCAGGTCAGTAGTAGTATGGCTCCTCTTTAATATATATTAACTTTGGATCCCCCTCCACAGCATGGTCTGAGTACAGGCGCCTCAGGAGGTCATGCCCTTACAGATACAAGCACATACATTGAAGAACTGATTATGATATGATAAGCTTATAAATAATGTCACATCAGCCAGCCATGATCTCATCAAAATTCAGTTTCCTTAAATGGCAGAAATGCACAAGAGAAATGCCACATTTTTGTGTCCAAACAGAGCCTTAACAGCCTACAGTATATTGCAGTTTGCAATATTGATGGCTGCCAGCAGTGACTGTATAACACAGTGTTCTGATAAATCTTAAAAGTTCATATACAATTTTAGTTCCTAATATTGTTTACTACATCAGGCTTGTTGTGTCTTTCATTCTCTACCCTGTGCTTCAAATGCAACCACACATTTCTTACTGCTCACAACTGCTCTGGCAACTACCAACCAAAATTAAGTGGCAGTGATACAAGTTCAAGTGAACACTTACGCTGAATTATCTGGGCCAAGGCTACAACAAACTGTGCCCGGGTAGCCTAAGAAGTAATACTGAGCACTATGGAAGGCAGATGAGGTGAAAATTGCTTACATGTCTTGATAAAATAAAAATAAAAAGATGTCAGTTCTTTTAATACAAGGAAATATTTTTATAGATCTACGCACACCAATAGGGCCAGCTATTCCACTACCTGAAGGTTATAGGAAACTTAGTTAATCGTTGATAAGCATTGCTTATTGAACTCACAAAGGTCTCCTTCTGGGATAAAAGTATCTGGACAAGTGTCTCCCGAGGTGCACCTAGCACTGTTCAGCCTTGATTTCATTTCAAGAAAGGGTGACTCACAAGCCTCTATCCGGATTAACGTAGCAGCAAATGCTACCCTCGACACCTATGAAAGGTCAGCACTCTTGAAATATTCACAATTTTAATGTAATTACAAGGCTAAATAATGTTGTTAGAAAGTGTACTCGGTAATGTGTGAATAACACTTACCGTCGAAAATTGTCCTTGAATACCAGCACAATCGCCGCCAACCGGGATGTCCTGGCCTGTAGCCAGCAGTGACAAGTTTGCAAGAGCAAAGAAGAAGGTAGTGAGGAAGGTAGTGTGCATGTTTATCGAATGGGTGGATAATGTCGTACACTGATATCCTTTTGTGTTTTATACCTCTGGGCAACCTCTTGGCATGCTCCAATAACGGTTCCTTCACTGTCTTGTCAACGAATCGTAAACCAAGTTGATAAGAATCAAGTGGAGTTATGCGTAAGAATCAGAAACGCAACTACAAACGGGGGTACAAATGAATTCACAAATCACAAATAAAGACATTTTACGTACAGATTAATCAATTACAGATGACAACCTCTTGGCCTTGACCAATAACATTAGCCATGCGCGAGTAGTAAACCGAGTTCAGCGGATATAGTTATGATAAGAGTCAAGCTGCAAAATGCACAACCGTTAGTGCCAAGAGAATCATGGCGTACATTGTCCCTTTTACTGTCTTGTGAACAAATAGTAAACCGAGTTTAACGGATATGATAAGAGTCAAGATGGGGAGACATACCAGGGTTGGTGCTGAGAAAACCTTCAATGTCAGCCTGACAGAACTTGAACTACGTTAAACTTGCCGTGGTAGTGCTGTGCGAGTTTGTTCGTGAGCTTGGGGGTTAATTTCGGGTCACATCGTCATTGTTGCAGAGAGCTTGGTGCTGTGGTGGTGGTTGAGGTTGAGGTAGAAGGATTTAAAGTAGCGAAGACATGGGTTGGAAAGAAGTGCATGGACTCCCCAAAGAATACAGGGAACGCCTATCTAGCCCATCCAGGCTGACGCACTTGAGGTAAGAAGGGACATGACAGCCAAATAATAACAAATAGGTGATTCTTTATCAGATTTTGTAGTTACGTTACGATAATAAATCAAAGCAATTGGTTACTCGCGATGACCATCACTGCTCTACCAGCATATCCAACCCATGCAGCCAGAAAATCGCTATCCCCCTCGCAGCTCGTCACGTTGAACAAAACCATCGCCTCGTCTCTGCTCACAACCATCCAACTCCCTCCCCAAAAACGCGACACCCCCTCCACCCGCACTTTCATCTCGACCTACGCAAAAGACAACGCTCTCCAATCTCTGCATTCTCTCATCTGGGAGTCTACAACGCGCGAATCAACCGACACCACCCTTATCCGCCAACGCACCCTCCAACTCGCACAGAAACTCGCTCTATCCAATGACGCGATCGATCTCCAGACCCTCCTCGATCTCGCCATCGTCTACGTGCCAACCCACACTAAACACATGCGTAATGTATTCGAAGCCGCCCTCACCTCAACCCCGGCTCTCATCACCGTTGTATCCACCGACCTCGTTCCATCTTTCACCCTCCTCCTGTCCACCCAAAACGGGCTATACGCCCTACGCAAAGCAGCACACTGCGTCCTCGCTTTCCTCCGTCCATCGCCCCCTGACCTCCGCCGTCCTTTCGCACACAACAAAGGGTTTGTCCTCGCCCTAGCCTCGGTGTACGACTCTGGCCTCTCCTCTCTCGCTCACACATATGGCGGTACACACGGGCTCCTCCAAAGCGCACAGAACCCACAACGTATAGTAGATGACTGGGAACGAACCTGGCTCGAAACAAAAGTCGCGCTTATGGATACGTTCCATATCGTTATCACCTCCCTCCTCGATGGCTTGTCCGCCGCTTCTGGTCGGGAGCTTGGGATCGAGTCCGAGGTGGCGTTCGATATTGTCTTTGCCCTCTTGGATGTCGTGCCATCTTCTACTGCTAGTGCTCGTGGCGACCATCCCCCGACACCGTTCTTGAACCAGTCCCTCGTAGCGGATTATCAGCACTCGTATTCGCTATCACACACCCTTGCTCGTGCTCTTCATAATGCACAGGAGAAAGACGCGCGTTTGGATCTCATTGAGGCAGCCTTGCGTGATCTAGATCTTGATCCTACACAAGGTAGTTCTTAATTCTATGCAAGATGTAGATCTTAATCTTACGCAAGATATAGACCTTGATGGCGGAAAGTCAACCAAGAAAGACGCTGGGGCGCTCAAGATCCTCCTTCGTTCGTCTGGTATCCAACTAGGTATCGACCATCGTGGAAAGGCGAGAGCAAGCCACACAACCACAACAGCCACAACAACCACCACCACCACTCCCGAACCACACACTACATCCAAAGGGAAAGGGAAAGCAAGAGCTACAGATGACGCTCTAGACCCAACTCAAGATAACCCAACTCACAACAACAACCAAGACCTAGACCTAAAAACGACACAGATCCTAGACGTCCTCCCCGACTTGTCGCCTACGTACGTCCGTGCGCTGCTTGCGCATCCCCGGTATGCAGGCGACGTAGAGGCTGTGCTTGCCGCGCTGTTGGAGGGTAGTGCGGAGGGTGAGGGTGTTTTGTTGGAGTGTAGCGCGGAGGTTGGAGGGGGTGAGGGTGAGCCTGGGATTGGCACTGGGATTGGGATTGGTCCTGTGGATACAAACATCCACGATGAGCTAGACTCATACATCCAAACAAGAAGAAACGTATTCGACGACGAAGTCATGGACGTCTCGCGATTGAGGGTGGGTAAGAAAGGCGGGACAGGGTGCGTTGATTTCCGACTCTTCTCTTCCTTCATCCTTTCCTTTTCGTGTTTTCTGAATGCTCAACTACGTAGGGACGACGTCCTCCGCGACCGGTCATTCATCGAACAGATGAAAGCTGATATCCTGCGTCGCGCAGAGGCCATTTCCGACGACGACGACGACGACGATGATGATGAAGATAAAGAGGGGGAGGAGGAGGGCGGACCATCAAGAACGCCAGCAGCGTTAACACTCAACATACCCAGAGGGAAGAACAAGGTTACAACAACTACGAACGAAGCAGACGACGACATAGACGACATCTTGTCTCCCGTCAGAGTTGTTGGAGATGGAGAGGATAGCGGGGACGGGGAGACGAGTGAAGGTGAGGGTGAGGATGATGGGGATGGATTGACAGGAGGACCTGTTCAGACGACAGAAACCGTCCTCGAGCTGGCATACATCCGCGATCCAAAGCTATTCGACCGGGATGCGCAGACACGGCGCAGTAAAGCACGCGCAGAGTTGAAACAGCAAACAGGTGCGTTCTTTAACTCACAAACACCTCAACTGGAATAATCATCTTAACTATTCATCAGGGTGGGACGACTCGCAGATCGAAGGCTGGAGAGTGATGTTGGAGAGAAACGTACGTTCATCTACTTACCTTACTCCTGACTACGTACCCGTCTAAAAAAAATCACAGCCCCGAAAAGACAAGATATTGCAGAAACATGAATTTTCGGGGAACCAGCGGGGGTTGGATTTGGGAGGGTCGAGTTCTCGTATTGATGCAGCGAGAGGGCGGGGACGGGGCAGGGGGAGAGGTAGAGGCGGAGGTGGTGGCGGCGGTGATGGACGAGGTGGTAGTAGTGGCGGACGTGGCGGACGAGGTGGAGGTGGAAGCAGAGGCGGCAGCACAGCAGGAGGCGAACCCAGCGCACAAGAGCGAGCATGGAAGGATAAAAACAAAGCACGCAACGCTAACCACGATCGTAAACGTGGGCACGACAAGAAAATGGCTAAAGTCGGAGGTTTATGAGCTTGTTTTCTTTTCTTCTGTTTTCGATTGAGGGTCCTTGTGGGTGTGTGTTTTTAACAAAAGTTTGGTCTGCACATGTTCTACTTTTATATATAGTTGCGTTTTTGCAGTTTGCTGACTTCAAAACGAGACCCAAGTTTTCAGAGGAGGAACCCTGTTTGTAGTATGTGGCATCAGACCACAATGCACAACTCACAGTACATATAGTTAGAGCACCGCATGCACGGAAAGTGACAACCTGCATATGTTTTTACAATTTGCTAGAACGGTTTCAATAACCTTAGTTTTTATGTTTTAACGTTTTCAACACCCGACATTTGCTTCCTCGATGTTTCACGGAAAAACATGGTACGTTCTACAGTACTATGAGAGAAAATTAGAGTTTTACATAAGAAAAGCTATAAGTAACTCAGAAAAATTATCCATTTTTGATCAATGTGCAGAAATTGATAATTTAGTCTTAAGAAGGAGGGCAAAATCTGTTCCCCCATCCAGGCGAAGGGTCCCTCTTCTTTCAGCTTCTCTTTCAACATTTTCCAGGTACTCAGCAGCACCGCAGAGGTTTAGAACCTTCGCAAAGGCAGCATGAACTTTGAGAAACAGAGGGTCAGGAGGATCAATATCGGTTCGGAACTCCACATCCGCTGATAACTGTCCGTTGCTCAATCTCATACCAAGTTGAGCTATCTGCGCCCTGTACTTATTAGGGGAATGGGGGTACTAAGAAGCCTTGAGTTTAGGTGCAATAAATAGACATGAAAACTACAAACGGCATCTTTATCTAGATAAAACACAAATTGTCCAAATGCGCGATGTTCGTTGCTTGTCATGTAAATGGCATTTGTGGACAAGTTGATTTTTTCTCCTACAAGCTTCTTAATATCAAGTTGGGTCCACGACTGAAGCATGTCCCAGGTGCGAGCAGCATTAAGCTTTGCAAAATATCAGATCAAAGTCAAAGAAAATAGAGAAGGGCATGATATACATACAACTTCTGGGCCACCGATAGCATTTTCATCAAATTTATTAAGAAACAAAGGAATGATGTGTGCAGCTTCCATTGATGATTGCGCGGCAGCTGGAATTTCAGTGTATCGTCTTAGGTTTTTGAGTTCGCCTGCACGGGTTGCGTCGAAGGCCTGAGTGATTGCACAACGATATAACTCGCGGGCAGCAACCTATAGAACGGTTGTAGTAGAAGAAATAGAGAAACCTTCTTGCTTACTTGAGCTCTAAGTTGACTTTGCTCCGATCGACTGGCGGCTTCGACGAACTGCACAGTGGTGTCAATAGTGGGAGTCTGACTGCTGCTCGGTACCGTTTTCGCGGCTTTAGAGATAGCTAGAACTAAGAAGTCAAAAATGAGCGGATACAATTAGGAGGATCATCTGAAGGAACTTGCTTGGAATGAACAGATTGTCCATCCATGCCTGGGCAATATCAACCAACATGTCTTCACCCTTTGTATGTGCTATGTGGAGACAGACGGCGACATATCGTTTTCCATCAGGATGTGGTGCGTGCTCTAACATGGCGAATAACAGGTCGTCGAGACGGTACCGTTCATCAGCTAATCGCAGGCGTTGCTGGTTCCTAACAATAACTCGAATCATATCCTCGGCAAATATATCAGTTGAGAAATTAGAATCATAGAATTCCCAAAATTTCTCAGAGGTGCACGACAGGATGCTGCAAGTTGACTCGACAGATGGTGAGCGTCAAGACGACATGGTAGGAGGGAAAGAGGAGCGTTGACATGAACGTCACAAGTAACTTAACACGAATCCAGACAAATTTTTGGTCATGGATGTCGGTAGGACCCAGGATAACGCTGCCGTTTCCAGAAAAAGCGGGTTCCGAGGGTGACGAGATCACAGATTTGCCTCCGTCTGGAGCCATGACGTCTGCATCAACAGATACAAACCCCCTCTCTTCGGTTTGGCGCTATTGTTTAGCGGAGGTCAAACCATTTAGAGTATGGCTTGAGTCCCCCACCAGCAGCTCCTTTCTCGATATCAGCTCTTATTTTCATTCGCCCACCCTCCACGCCCCTTTTTCTTCTCCATCTACTGGTAGCTTTTCTCGCCCATCTAGCACAATGATGGAGAGTTTTTAATGCACCCAGATTCACTATTTTCTATTTTCTTCATACCTATCATTTACTTACTTTATTGTACTTACTTACGAGCTCGAGCTTGGAGGCATACCTTCCTTCGCTCCTCACTCTGAAAATGTTGGGGCCTGCTGATGCGGACTTCGTTTACTGCTAAAACGGGATCTGTGCGGTAAGCAGAGGCCATGGCCCTAGACTCGCCTCCAGGTCTCTAAGGGATCAAAAACCGCGATTAGTAATGGTTCTCTAAATTCGGACAGGAAAGCACGGGTAATTGATCCTAGTATTGCCCCCCCAAATCCGGATACATACCATCACGGCTGGAATCGAGCCTACCATGGCCCATAAATCACCCGGTTTTTGTCTGGATTTGGGAAACGGCCCAAAATTGCCTATTTTTCGGTCAGAGACATGTAGAAAGGGCTTTAACAGCGCCTGTGCATCTACCCAGGCCTCATATGTGGTTTACACTTATAAGTACCAATATATATTTAGTGCTCCCCTAGAGTATCATCATCCTTGTTTCTCTTGTTAAACAGCTTTCCTCTTAACTCCGAGTCGGGACGCGTTTTTAGAGACAGATTCTTACGGCTTAGATTAGATTAAAATTGTCAACGCGTCAACGCGTCGCTGTTTTGTCACTAACTTATCTTTAGATGCCTACAATCTCTGTCGAGTCAAGTTGTACCATCCTGTCGTGCACCTCTGATCATTTTTTGGAACTCTATAATGCTGATTACTTGACGGATACTCTTTCTATCTAATGACATTTTAAAATTTGTAAACAGCAACCGTCAGCGCTTGCAGAAAGCTGATAAGCGATACCGCCTCGTCAACCTGTTATTTGCCATGCTAGAGCACGCGCCACATCCCCTTGGAAAACGATATGTTGCTGTCTCTCTACATATTGCGCAGGGAAAGGGTGAAGACACGATTGTTGATCTTGCGAATGCATGGATGGACAATCTGTTTCTCCCAAGCAAGTTCTCTCAAATGATCCTCATCGTTGTAGATACTCAGTCCTGACTACTAAGTCCTGGCCATCTCCAGAGCTGCGACTACAAAACCAACCAGCAGGCAGACCTCCACTGTCGACACAGAGCAAGGGTTTTTCAAGGCTCAGGTGAGCGTGAAGTTTCCCCTATTTGTTCTACTATAATGATTCTATAGGTCGCTACCCGCGAATCATACCATTGCGCAATCACTCAGGCCTTCGACTCGGACCGTGCTGCCATACTTTTAAAACAAGGCCGGGACAACGAAGTGCCGAATGCACCGCAACAAATGATGGAAGCCACGCATATACTTCCATTTTTTCTCAACAAGTTCGATTGTAATGCTTTAGGTACCCCAGAAAACGTACGCAAACCATAATTGATAGACTTTCTTGATATCAATTGCGGAAAAAGACAAATGCTGCCCACACATGGGAGATGTTTCTGTCTTGGACACAAATCGACAAAGAGAAACTTACAGAATTATACACTATCAACTCTCCCGCCAATGCCATCTACATAACATATGCTGAGCATTGTACGTTTAGACGATTTTGGTTTTACCTCGAAAAAGATGCTGTTAGTATTTTTTCATCCCGGTTCGGTGCACCAAAATTCAATGCTACTTAGTACCCCGATTCCCCCAACAAGTACAAAGCGCAGATGCCCCAGCGTGTGCTGAGGTTGAGTGATGGTCAAGTTTCAGCGGATGTCGAGTTCCAAACCTCGGTGCAATTCCCGAATCTTGAACTTCCTGACCCTCAGTTTCTCATGGTTCACGCCGCTTTGCGAAGGTTCTAAACTTATGCGGCGCTGGTGATTACCTCGAGGGCGTCGAATTGGAAGCTGAAACGACAGGGGTCCTTCGCTCGGATGGGGGAACAGATTGTTCCCTCCTACTCATGGCCAAGTTGGCGACCGGCACAATACAGAATGAATGATTCTTCAGTCTAGTTGGAATATTAACCAAGATCATTGAAACCTTACCTGTTTAGCTCCCTTCCATCGTGGTGTCTTCGCACTTATTGTCTCTACAATATCCATATCCACAGCATCAATATATATGTATACAAGTGCATTACAGATATATGTAGAGAGGACGTAGCCCTTATTTATTCAAGGTCATGGTAAGAGCCCAAACGGAAACGGTGTAAGCTGGCACGCCGAACTCAGGCAAATATCCAGCGACGGTAAAGCCGAGTTTTGTATACCATTTCATCTGTTCAGGGACCATCAATTAGTTCCGAGATAATAAAAATATATTGAGCGTTCCGTACAGTTCTCTCAGCTACAGCACAAAGCGCGAGCAGTGCATCCTTTTCCGTAACCTAGCCGATTATAGTCAAAATGTGAAAGATGTCATGAGTCAAGAAGTCTTATTACCCTTTCTATAGTATGTCTCATGAGTGCTGATGCAATTCCTTGCTTCTGGTACGTTGGTTCGGTTGCAACCAAATAACAGCACCAAGAGGTCAAGTCGTTCTGGAGCAAGGTTCAAAATTGGTTAATTCGAGTTAGGACTTTATGATACGAGCCTTTGGAGCCACGCTTTCATTGAAGAATTTCATGACGGTTCCCACATACTGGAAGAAAACATGGTAAGCACTCCATAGATAGATTATCCAACTCACTTGTGTGGAAATGAATTCTTTAGTGGCGGGATCCAAACTAGACATGTAGTCGTAGAACCCTAATTGACGTTGTTCCTCGCTGAATGAAGGTATATCCCCGCTCGTTTATCATGCTGGAAGGAAAAACTCACGATGCCCATATAGTCCTGCCCGGAGGGAACCATACCGAGACAGAAACAGGTTTATCAGAGCCGTCGAGGGTGGCAACATACACCTCTCCTTCCAAGTGCCCTCCTGCGATTACGGACCGAATATATAATTTCATCGCTTCTTGACGGGCCCCAGTCAACAACAGCATCCCAGTGTCTATTATGGATCGATTACTACTTTAACAGGTGGTCAGAACGGAGCGTACCATCTTGAAATGCTCGTGCGCAGACGTCTACCAATGTATTCAAGTAGTCGGCTAGTGCGGAGGGTAATTACATGCAGACGACTAGGACGAAAAATAGGTGATACCTGGTAGTTCATTGACTCGACTGATGGAATACTGGGCGGCCATTGTCAATATGATAGGTTTTGAGAACCCTCAAGTTAAAGATGGGAGAGTTTTTATAGTGAGTTCATGCATGAATTAGTGAGCGTTGCGTATATTTAGACTGGGCGCTGTTTTACAGAGTTATCATTGATCAAGTCATTAGATGATGAGATAACAATTGATGGAATTCAAATTAATTTATTCGGAATTATGTATCGCAGAAAAACATACAATGTGATACAAACACATGCCGTAAATAAAACCGGCAACACAACATCAAGGAAGATACATGGCAGGAAATGAAAGACGCAGGTTAGTAAAAGAATGTCGATATTATGCAAAAAAAAGAATGTATAAACCCCGGAATAAGGAGATAAGAAAACGAGCAAAGAACTCAAAACGCGTGCCACTTGCTATTGTTTTTCCATAGAGACCATCGCGTGTTGCATTTCCTCGTAAGTGAAGAAATGTGTCCCGCCTGTGCCTCGACTACCCTTGCAGCGATATCCACCATGTCGTTCATCGCGCATCCACCCATACCCATTCGGGCACCGTTTATTCTGCGGCAGCTTGTCGGTGAGGTTCTTGATGACGTTCTGAATCCTCTCATCGGCCTCCTGAGGAGCGCTGCGAAGGGCTTCGGCCGCCTTTCGCTTGGCCTCTTCCTTTGCTCTACGCTTGTAGGGAAGTCTGTCGCTGAGGGTTTTCATGAGGCTGTGCTTTTCGTGTTCTTCTCGGGCGGATCGTTCCTGCTCCTCGCTTTGCCTCCTCTCCTCCGCCTCCTTGGCCTTTCTCTCCTCCTCCGCCTTCGCCTTCTTGACGCGCTCTTCCTCCTCCTTCTTAGCCTTGGCCTCTGCCTCTTCCTTGGCCTGCCGTTCGGCTTCTTCATATGCCTTCCTTGCCTCCTCTTCCCTCGCCAACCTCTCGCGTTCTTCTCTCTCTGCCTTCTCGTGCGCTTCTTTTTCCAACCGCTCGCGTTCCTCTTTGGCTTTTCTTTCGCGCTCTATCGTGGCCAGTCGCTCTCGTTCGGCCGCCTCTTTAGCCTTGCGCTCTTGCTCCTCCTTTATCTTTCGCTCCTCCTCCGCCTTGGCTTTACGCTCCGTTTCTTCCCTGAGTTTCCGCTCTTCCTCCTCCTTGGCCTTACGCTCGGCTTCTTCCCTGACCTTACGCTCAGCCTCTTCCTTGGCCTTACGCTCGGCTTCTTCATGGAGTTTTCGCTCTTCCTCCTCCTTGGCCTTGCGCTCAGCCTCCTCCTTGGCCATCCTGGCCGCTTCTGCCGCCTCTTCTTGAGCTTTCTTCGCTGCAGCTGCTATGGCTAGCTGTTCTGCCTCAAGTCGCACCTGCTCCTCCTTTGCCTTGCGCTCTGCTTCCTCCTGAGCCCTCCTTGCCGCTTCCGCCGCCTCTTCTTGAGCTTTCTTGGCTGCAGCTGCTATTGCTAGCTGTTCTGCCTCAAGTCGCGCCTGCTCCTCCTTTGCCTTGCGCTCTGCCTCCTCCTTGGCTTGTCTCTCCCTCTCCTGCCTCTCAGCTTCCTCTCTCGCTTGCTGTTCGGCCTCCTCCTTCGCCTTACGTTCGGCTTCTTCTCTTGCTTGCCGCTCCGCCTCCTGCTTCAGCTTCAGCTCGGCATCCTCCCTTGCCTTCCTCTCCGCTTCCGCCTGAGCCTTCTTTGCTGCTGCCTCCCTCTCCTGACGTTCGGCCTTTTCCTTGGCCATCCTCTCCTCCTTCCGTGCCTTGCGTTCAGCCTCGGCCTTTTCAAGCAGTTGAAGACGAAGGGTTTCCTCCGCGAACTTCCGCTCCATTTCTGCCTTCTCGATTCTTCTCCGATCTTCTTCTTGCGCCTTCCTCTGTTCCTCTTGTCGCATCACCTCATCCACGATACGTTGTTTCTCCTCTCTCAGGTACATCTCCTTGAGCATCCTAGTCTCTGCCACAGCTTTATCAGCGGCGGCTTTCTGTTTCCCTTCCACGTCATCGAGCCATGTCGCAGCGACCTCAACGGCGAGCGAGCGCAAAGTCCGTGCCGTAGGGTACTCGAACATATGAAAGTTCAAATAGAGATTGCTTTTCTCGACAACCGAGACGTTTGGCGTGAGCGTGCGATGCTCGACGTAATGATTCCACTGCGAACCGCCACCAGAGTAAGGCTTGACAGCAGACACGGAGGATAAAGGCATCGCCACAGCACGGTCGACGATTCGCGCACCATAGCCCGTTTCGCTCCTGTACGCTGGGATGGCAGTGCCTTTGGTTACGATCCCGACTGGACACGTCTCTGTGGTCAGAATGGCATCGGTTTGGATGGTGGCGTCGCCAGCTTCGTCTGTCGTAGCGTATTTGATGACGTAGAAAATGGATGAGAGGGTTGGTTTGGTTAGCTCCGTTGGGATGGGGACTGCAAGGCTGAGGGTCCATGTGTTTTGGTCGTTGCGGACGAGTTCGGGGACAGGTTCTTCAAAGTATGACGCGTAAGTATATGAGATATCCTTATCTTGAGAGGGGAATTTAGTGGCAGCCGCCTCTGTAGCTGTAGTGTTGCTATTCGAGTGCTCACAAGAGCATGAATTGTGGACGATCGTGATCGGGGATGGATGGGAAACGTTAGAAGCATGTAGTGAGTGGCCATGGTGGTGGACCCCTGAGCAGAGCATCGCTACACAAGAGCACTGAGAGGGCGCACCGAAATTCGAAAGAGTAGGGAAAATGGACATGAGAGTCAGGAGAGTGGGGGCGATAACGTGAAGGTTCCATTTCTATGGGGTTCATATACCAGCAGGGAGATCAGACTTGAATGCCAGACGTAAAGCGAATAGTACGCGTAGAGGGGCGCAATACACCCGCAATCACGGACAAATTCATGTCGCGGCGCATTCAGATGGATTAGAGCCGCACAAAGTTTCCGAAAAAGGCACCGCAAGTGTAAGAGTGCCGGAAGAATTCCATTGGAAACGTTATTTCGTTGATCTCCCATGTCTGTTGTGGGAAAACACAGCGCGTCTCGAAAATGCATCGACCCGAAGAGAATCCATGCCTTGTATTCTGAAGGCCTTTGTATTCTCAGCTTTGACAGGGAGAATGAAAGAAGTCGCATGACTGCATCGTGTCAAGATGGAACTGAAATAGACAGTCACCAAAAGTTTATCACAGTGCCAAAAGATTGCTGGTTATAGGAGTGCTGGTAAACCTGAAATCCAGTGAGGCACAGGTTCCATAAGCGGCGGCTATTTTCTTCAATAGTACGATTGACGTGACATTGACAACGAATACATTGCAAGTCTCGACCCGTGTCGATAGATACATGTACAAACTGATGGACAAATCCAAATCCTGCTCGTAGTGCAGTAATCGAATCGATTAACCCTATCATGGTGTTTTATTGGCCGCACAGGGGCTACTTGGATCATGCCATCGTACTTCTCTCCGTTACAATCAAGCTGCAAAAGTTACTTAACCACTGCATTCTATTCGGCTTTCGCCCGATGCAGACATGCGTAGCAGAATAACAACTCCCACAGAAAGAACAGTACAGCAGCAAACTTAGAGCCAGACAACTAATGAGGCATTATGCGTTAACTATCGAGTCAAACGACGTCGTTTCTTTATGTAGGACCTGGCAATGGTTGTGGAACGGAGAGTGCGAGAGACCAGAATCTCGTATGCGACAATCCACTCAACAATGCTGCCGAAATCTCTCGAAATACGCAAGCCTTTTGTTTGCGATTCAAGACGTACTCCGAGGTCCAACATGACTAGAGGCAAGAAGGCGAAAAACACTGCACTTCCATGATTTCCGTTTGATCTATCATCCCTGGTAGAAATTCATTTTACATCATGGCTTCGTTCGGCCCCAACCGATCCGCATAGCTTGCTCAGTAAAATGGAGGATGATCTCCGAAAGTCTCTCTCGCTTACAGCTACAGAATATACTTGCCTCTCTTTTCAAAAACACAGTGTTTCCAGACGCGATTGACTGAAGGAAAGCTGTACAACTGCCAAAGAAATTTCCACCTTCTCATCGCTTACCTTTGTTCGGCTCTCGACACAAACGAAACTCCAATCATGAGAGATGCAACTCACTATACGGAATAATTTTGCATTTATTATTAGCTTATTCTATATTTAGGAGCTTTAGTAACCCGGTGACATCATGAACATTAATGATTTGCTCGACATTCCCAATACCCGGGATATTATCCCTTCCCGGATTTAGGGCACCATATGGCATCATACGCCTCAGGTTAAAAATTCTCACAAATTTACATCTTATACGGCCGTCCGCTTTTTATCGTCTCTCGAAAACTCCCATCTGATAACGGCCTG
The DNA here is from genome assembly GCA_036936965.1 of Cystoderma amianthinum. Taxonomy (NCBI): domain Eukaryota; kingdom Fungi; phylum Basidiomycota; class Agaricomycetes; order Agaricales; family Squamanitaceae; genus Cystoderma; species Cystoderma amianthinum. The sequence goes on from JASFDA010000021.1 coordinate 16,972, forward strand.
AACTTTCAGCTAAACAATGCCCGCCAGTTCATCCGTCAAACTGAACACAGGGGCTGAGATGCCCACCGTTGGTCTTGGTACGTGCATCCTCCGGATTATAGATGCCCCAGATTCTAATGAAGAGGCAGGTACATGGAAATCCAAGCCTGGAGAGGTCGAGCACGCAGTAGAATTTGCTTTAAAGCACGGATACAGACATATTGATGGTGCTGCTGCATACGGAAATGAGAAGGAAGTCGGAAAGGGTATCAAGGAATCTGGTGCTCCCCGTGGCGATTTCTTTTTAACCACGAAGCTGAACAACACCGACCACAAGAATGCAGAAGCAGCTCTTGAGACCTCTCTGAAGAATCTTGATACAGATTATCTTGATCTTTGTAAGAGAAAAGAATTTAGCCCTCGGTCAAATACTTACCTATTGGCACCCTCAGGGCTCATGCATTGGCCAGCTCCCATGGCGAATGGCAAGGCCGACAAATCTGTGAGTTTCATATTTCAGATAGGATATGTGTTTCTAACCCTTTGCAGACTGACTGGCTTGACACCTGGAAAACCATGGAAAACCTGTTCAAAAAGTACCCAAACAAACTCCGAGCCATCGGTGAATTAGTTCTTCCCAGCGGTTTCTCGATCTAACGTTCTTGGGAAGGCGTTTCCAATTTTTCCACCCAATTCTTGGACCGTCTTTTAGCCAATGCCGAAATTGTTCCTGCAGTAAATCAAATCGAGTTACACCCGTGCGTTGCAAATTTGCAGCACATTACATACACAAAATTTGACATGCTCATAGATCATGCCTTCAGCAAGATGTCGTCGATTTATGTAGATCGAAAGGGATAGTATTAACGGCTTACTCGCCCCTTGGATCGGACAACTCTCCCCTCCTTAAAAATGAGGTTGTCAACAAAATTGGCGATGCTCACGGTGTGGCAGCAGCAAATGTTCTTATTTCTCTTCACGCGAATACGCCTGGTGTTACAGGTACCTTTTCTATGACCTCTCTTCACGAGCTTGCACTAACAATTGAACCGCAGTCCTTTCAAAATCTGTCACTAACTCCCGCATTGCAGGTATGTTTTCTTTCTATACTAGTTGACTACTTTATTCAGAGAAACCTACCTTTAGCCAACTTTAAAATCATTAACCTTACTGAGGCGGAAATCAAGGAGCTTCAGGCCATTGACAAAACTCAACACTTCCGCGCTTGTTACCCATACTGGACTGGCTGGGGAAGTCTCGGGTTCCCTGATTGCACCGACAACTAATTTAAACAAAATGTTTGTATTATTTCACTCAAAAAAAGAGGACCGTATACATAAATATCATGTACCTTGAATACATAGACGGAAGAACTCCGCCGGGGAATATTTCTTGTCCCATGCTTATCGCTCTTGAACTGAAACCTGACTTCTATGCGTTCAAACTGCAACGGAAGCAGACGCGCCACTTGCAGGCGAAATGCATAGCAACCCGAAATGAAAATACAAGAAATTAAAGATGCAAGGTTTTAAAGCATTTGTGGAATGTGGGGTGCATGGTTAGTTAATGTGAGGCTCGGGCCCAACAATGTGAATGCCTGGCAACCCTATTGAGCTCTCGAGTCTCAAATAGGAGTACGACTGTGATTCAATGGATATGCATTCTTTCATAACCCTACATTTTGAGCCGTATTGAACTGGCAAATGAATAACATGCAGAGGCGTGACGTTAAGGGTACCAAGTTTTATGTTCTAGCTACTGAACACGAGTCGCAATGCGCTAAATTGTCAAGTTTCCTGCCCCTTCTCTGTGAGGTGTAAAGGCTGGAAATTTGGCAAAGACCACGATGGGTCCGATGGGAGAGTCAAGTACTACTACCAGTGCCATGGAGTTCAAGTTGAAGCTTTGAAGGGGTGAACCACGTGATTGGAGATTACGCTGCCCGGCCCGGCCCGGCCGTCTACCTTCTACCTGAGCTCTCACTTTCACTCAACGCTGTTACAATATGTCATCTAAACTGAATGTAGACGGAATATTTCTATTTGAGCAGCCATTTACGCGGGTAATTGCCTTAATCTTTCAATGGAAATATCATTAACTTAGTTTCCAGGTTCCATTTGAGAACTATCGCAAAGTCTTCCGAACATCGCAGAAGAATGTCGAGCGCGAAATGACTGCTATTCAGACGTCAGCACAAGAACTCAGTAATGCTGCAACAAGTGGGGGTATTTTGCAAGATGATGCAGTCAAATCAATTGACAACATGATAACAAGAGTAGAGAATCTAAAGAGGAAAGTAAGTTGATGAAGGACTCGAGTTGAACTTGTGCTGACAAGTTGACAGCTTTCAGAACTGCAAGAATCCTCGGGTAAACCTACACAAGATGTGCTACGGGAACGTCTGACGCACTTGGCAACTGTCGAATCGCTCCCCAACGCAAATGGGCTCGAGTTCTCCAGATGGGCAGACACACGGCTTGACCGTTGGCTCGTAGATTGGGCATTGAGGAACGGGAAAGAGGGAACAGCAAAAGCGATTGCAAAGGAAAAGGGAATTGAGGCTCGTATAATCTCATCTTACACATGTCGAGCCATTGACGCGAATCATTGCCTCAGAGACTCGTAGACATTGATCTATTTTCAGAAATTAAGCGAATTGAAGATGCTCTTGCTAGTCACTCTTGCACGGAAGCACTGGCATGGTGCAACGAGAATAAGGCAGCACTACGCAAGATAAAGGTTTGGGATGTAAATCAAACTTGTATCGTGAGGGATTAATTCTAATCCTAGATCACACTCGAGTTCGAGCTTCGGCTACAAGAATACATTGAACTATCAAGAGAGCGGAGGACTGAGGAAGCCATTGTTTATTCAAAAAAGCATCTGATTACTTGGCAAGAGAGTCATCTTCCTCAGATCCGGCAAGCGTCTGCTTTGCTCGCCTTTTCTCCAAACACTTCCTGCGGTCCTTATAAAGTGTGTTGTTCTGCGTTAATTTGACCGACATAATCACATCCGAATACTCATTTTAGCGACTATATGATCATTCACGATGGGGTACACTTATTCGATCCTTTCGTCTGGCGATCTACACACTGAACACCATCCCAAACGAGCCTCTCCTTCACCTTGCTTTATTTGCAGGTCTGGCTTCTCTCAAGTCGCCAGCGTGCTATGACCATGCAACCAAAAATGTCAATTGCCCAGTTTGTGATGGTGAGTCAGGGACGGGATCAGAAGCACTCGGACTGGGTAAGCTTGCCGAGGAAGTTCCCTATAGCCACCACGCGAATTCGACGATTGTATGTCGAATTAGTGGCAAAATTATGGACGGAGATAATATGCCGATGGCGTTTCCAAATGGATATGTGTACTCAAGAGAAGTATGCTCTTCCATTTTCTCCCTGTGACTAGTATTTAAACTCTTCTGTGTACAGGCGCTGGAGGAAATGGCAGCAAAGAACAATGGGACAGTTACCTGTCCACGTACAGGGACGATTTGTAGTTTTTCGGCGCTGCGAAAAGTGTTCATATCATGATATTTATACTGCGATCCCATGTTATCCTTTTGTCACTTACACTTAAACTTAATTCATGTCATATGTAAAAATGCCCGCTGGCCGGATTGAACGACCGACCTCACCATTTTAGATATATACGAGTGGCGCGCTCTACGACTGAGCTAAGCGGGCAATAAGGTTACGCAGAAAGGGTATCTACTGGACTGTACTCAAACTTAACCGGGAGCGCATCCTAAGGCCTGATGCCTGATGGCACATTCCCATCATGATATTCGACACTGGCTTGTGTTTTTATACCTCTCCTGTCTGCCCCGACCCCACTACAGGGGAGGCTTTCAGCAATGGATGTACCTCATACTCTGCGCTACAGAGCTAATCAATTAGCATCGAATTCCAACGTGGGGGATGGTTTAACTTTTGCGAAATCGAATTCGGGAACCCTTCACTGGAATGAACTGCCGGAATGGCAGAAAGACAACGAGTACATTCTCACTGGTTATCGTCGGTATGTGAATAGGCACGCATACCCTAGATACGTAACAAATTGTCAAGCAGGACTCAAAACTGTTGGAGTGGATGCTTCGAGTCAATATTTACTTGTTTGTCGATTTTTATTCATAAACAACACGACCTTGCTGACATGGTTATGTCTAGACTTACACAATGAGACCAGTAAGATGCCGAGGCCTAATACAGCTGATAGTTCCTTAACATCGACCAGTAAACATACACAGCCATCTCTGGAGTGCCATGTTATTCGTTCATTTTTTGATCAATTTCTACCCTAAATACTTCAAGCCTCATTCTGCCTCGACATGGATGGGTGCTGTTGTTGTTGGGGTATTTCTAGTCTCTGCGGTATTTTGCCTAAGTGCGAGCGCATTCTTCCACACATCGTCATGCCATTCACAAGGGGTAAGGTGCCCTCATGTTGATATATGATAGTTCAATTAAGATGTCATTATAGGTTGCCAGGCAATGTCATGCCCTTGACTACTCTGGAATTGTGGTCCTTATTGTAGGATCTTTTTACCCAATCCTCTACTACGGTTTCGTTTGCAAGCCCTTCCTGCAGATATTTTATTTGGTTGCTATCACGGTCTTTGGTCTTGGTCAGTTATTCAACTTGCGGCGATCTTTAGCTGACCACTCTGTAGGTGCAGCGATCATTGTCTTGAATCCGGAATATGCAAAACCGACCCATCGTGGAACTAGAACTGGTGTCTTTGTTGCTCTTGGCTTGTGTGGCGTCGTTCCCGCGTCTCACCTTCTTACGTCGCATAACATCCACCAGCTCATCAGTGATTTAGGAATTGGGTGGCTGATTGCGTCCGGCGCACTTTATATTGGGGGTGCACTGCTTTAGTATGTCATTCTCCTTAATTTGTTTCAAATGGGGATCTCCGAAATCTAATTAATTCTCGCCTCTTACGACCTTCATTTATAGTGCCAATAGGATTCCTGAGCGCCTAGCACCTGGACGTTTTGATTACTTCTGTGCATCGCATCAAATATTTCATGTCTGCGTCACCCTGGCGGCATTGGCGCATTATAAATGTGTGTTAACACTGCTACATTACCGGCTGTCTCAAGGACTACGCTGTGGGAATTAATGACAACGAATGCCAAAAACTGTGTGGACGTGCAGTGGTAGCCACTTTTGTCAGTACGTTCACATATACCCTTCATTTTGCCTTACGCTTTTGCTGACTTTGAGTTATAGATTCATTTTATTTTTCTATATCTCCCTTGCTCCCTTTGCAACTACCTATCTACTGTGTAATATCGACCAAGGTTAGAGCGCACATGTCATTGAATTTTATCAAGGTGAATAGAACTTGAGATAAGAATCTGTGAGCCGTGCTTAGTGGGTTTAGTGTCTTCATGTCTCTCCTTCTTGGACAGATGGTTTAGATTGTCAACCACTTGGACTTCGTTTGTAGTTCAGATAAACTAGACTCAAGATGGCACCCATACGCGTGGAGAAAACGCCACGCAATGAAGAGCCTAGGTATGTAAATAGGTTATGTGGCAGGCTCAATTGGCCTCGAGGCATAATTATCACGTCCTTGGTGAATTGTTGCTATTTTCTCAAGACAATGCCACAAAAAGGCAGCTGCAACGGCAAACTTATTAATGCCGTACGCCGATTCACACCATCTGTGGGTGAGTGCGGAACTGGATTTGAAATCTCGAGTTAAATTTGAAACGTCTTTGACTCGAAGGATCTTCCAGGACTGCACCTGACAAATGCCATGCTGATGATTGTACAAGGGCACGTGTAAGAGAAGCGGTACGCTTCGTCGAGTTGATGTACATTCATTTAACGGGACCGACTCGAGTTATTCATGTATACCGACAAAATTTCATGCCGATTTTAGACGAATGGGAAGAAAGAGAACAAATCGTTTCCACGGTCCTCGACCAATGATGTTTGCCCCAATCAAGTTGGGATCTTCGATTGTGCCTCTACTTCGAGGCAAGGTGACGGTAATTAGATGCGTAGCTCTGCCGGGGACCGCGCATACTTAGGGAGAAAAGAAAACTTTATCCGGACCTTGCGCTTGAGGGGTATATAGCGCTGATAAGTGATTATTTTATGGTTAACTGGCTGGTCCATTGACGACATATCGACTTCCCCACAATTTCAAGATTCTCCGGTTCTCCGGTTCTCCATACTCTTACCTTCACGCTGGTTAACGTTAACATGATACACAATATCGTTGTTCAAGCTGTGTCCATGGCCTTTTTCTCCCTTAGATTTTCCGTTCAGTTCACGGCAGCAGTTGTCTTATTTCTTCTCCTTGTTTTTGCAAATTCAACTTTAAAGAAAGCCAGTTCAGATTCACCTACTTCAATCCCCGGGAACTCCTTGTTTATAATTGGATCTTTTTTTCGTCAGAGGTATAGCTTTGTGAACTGGGCTTTCCAAGCGACTGGGCAGAAAATATTCCAGTTTCAACTTTTGCAGGTACGCGACATCTATATCTTAAGCACAATTTGTTGACTTATGTAACAGAATACGGTCATCGTTGTGTCTGGAGAGCGTGCAAGGGAATCATTTTTTAATGCGAAAAGCCTTGATCTTACAGAAGGTTTCAAAATATTATCTGGTGCTGTATGTGACTGGTTCCTCCTCTTCTATCGTACTAAAGGAAGTCTGATTTAGATACCGATGGTAAAGGGTGTGACGTCGGACTTGAATACACAGAGGATTGCTTTAATTCACAAGCGACTTGCTAACATTCAGCGCCATGCACCACTCACTAATCGTGTGTTTTATGTCTACTTTATTTGCAATGATGTATCTAATTGTATCTGCCACAGTTATTCCTCGTATCTTGGAAGATTCTCGGAAGCTCATGGAAAGTTGGGGACCGACCGGAAAATTCGACCCCTTTGATAAAATATACGAGGTAGGCACTTGCAAGATTCCCTCAACCGCACGATGATCATGATACCGTAGCTCCTTTTTCAAACTACTATTCGAAGCCTTTCTTGCTCTGAGATTGCCGACAACTCGGTTTTAGTCGCGCGCTTGAAGACACTATATGACACGCTCGACACAGGTACCACACCTGCTACTGTTCTCCTGCCATGGCTTCCAACTCCTGCCATGCTTCAGAAACTATGGGCGACTAAAGAGATTTATGACATTGTTTTATGGGCAATCAATGAAAGGCAAAAAGGAGGTATTTATCAAGACGATACACTACAGATGCTTCTGGATTTCGAAGATGAGAAACTAGTGATAGTAGGCGTATGTCAATTTTTTCTAAAGCTTCCGTCAAATCTAAGTTTCGAAACTCGAATTAGTTCGTTATGGGTTTATTGATAGCCGGAGCCAGAGCAACTGGTACTACAGGTAACTCAGCAATCTTCCTTCGACATTGAACAAGGCTTAGTTTTCCCTCCTTTATAGCATCATGGTTAATCACGTTTCTCAGTAGCCATCCAGAATGGAACGCTAAAGCGGCTTCTGAGGTGGAATACCTTCTCGAACATTTCTCTCACTGTATTTCGACTTCTCAATCCCTCTCATCCCGATTAGCGACTATTCCGCTCGAAATCTGGGAAAACAAAACACCTATCCTCGATGATATTATCCGGGAGACGACGCGCGTTGCTCAGCCGCATATTGCAATGCGACGTAATATGGGAGAAGAATTCTACATCAACAATAAAATAATCCCTTCGGGGGCATATGTGATTTATCCATTTAGTGATGTCCACCTGGATCCTGAGTTATATCCTGACCCTTGGAAATTTGATCCCGGAAGAAAACCTGTCACAAATGCACCGTTCGTATACGTTGGCTGGGGAGGAGGTCTAATTCCTTGTTTGGTAAAATTGAATCTGAACCTGATCTGTTTTATTTTGTTAGGTAAAACAACTTGCCTTGGTACCCGACTCGCCAAACTCGAACTGAAATTGATCACCGCCATGTTTGTGCTCGGCTTCCACCACTCCGTCGTCGACCCGACTGGCAACTCTCCCGCATCTTTTCCAATACCCAACTGGAACGACACCCTGCTCTGTAGACCATCGCAAGATTCGTTCTACGTCAAACATGATAGAACCTCGGCACCGCTGTGAAATAGAGTATCAATTATGCTTTTTATTTAACTTATTACCTTTGTATATATTAGAAGGCCAGTTGTATTACCATGTTACTATACTGAATCTTGATCTTGCTTTCGCCGTTTATGCGAATCCTTACATACCATTATTTTATATGTAACAAAACAATTAGTAGTTTATTGAAGTAAATTTTTAAGGAGGCGGGGATTTCCAGTGCCTTTGAGATATTTTTGAAAACAATCATTGTTAATAAAAAAAGTTGACCCACTGACTATCATTCGAACTCGAGCCTATCAGAGCGATCTAAGCCTCTCGTTTTCCCCACGCTAACGCCTGGTTTGCCTGACTGAAGACTCTTCTGGATTTCAAACAGTCTACGCGCTTCCATGCGCTCCTTCATCCTGCTCAACCTAATTACATCTGCCTTGTCATCTCTTTCTTTCTGTGCCAGCTTTTTCTTCTTCTCAGACGATGGCTCCCATTTACTCTTTAATATCCTCCTGATCGCTTCCGGGCTGATTCTGAACCTCTCTGCCAACATAGGGGTGGTGAACTTTTCAGGGTCAAGTTTGTGCAGTTGTCGAACTCCGTCCATCGCTTCGCGCGACAGTTTACGCGGTGGATCCCAACCATCTGGAAACTGTTTGCGAATGTTTTCTCGATGAGCTTTATATTCAAGTGGTGTGGGACGCGTTGGCGGAGCCCTCTGGTGTATCGGAGGGGTATTTGGACGAGTCCCATTTACAATGTCATTGTCCTCCGAGAGATCAATAACAGCGTTGTCGTCCTCTAAAATAGAATGAGGCCGACGAACAGGCTGTCGGCTAGAAAGAACCCCAGAGGAGAAGTAGCGAGTAATGGATAGCCTAGTACACCTAGCGAGCGAGCCCGAGGCTGTTGAGTTTAACCAAGTGGCCATGAGGAAAGAGTTTTTTTCAAACGGGGATTACAAACCGGCGCTGATATGATCGGTAAACTCCGTGTATAACAGATTTACAGCAAGTTTTCTGTCCACATTCAAATTCTCTGTCGAGTCACTGGTTTCCTTATATTTTAATCGCAAAGCCAGGTTAAGCGCTGTTATGGCTGATCTCACGGACCCCAAGATCGATGAAGGTTTGTCATTACCGTTCTCCTTGAGCAGTGGCATCTCTATGTGTCTTGATGACTTCCACATTCATCCGTGGCCTTTTCCAAGACTTTTGGATAATACAGTCTTAACTTATTTTAACAACGATCTAATAATTGCCTACTAGCTTACCAGGATGTTCGTTCTGATAAAACCGATACCAACTGGTTGCTCTTGGACTATATTTCGGACCGCTCTGACAAGCTCGAGCTCACGCAAACAGGAACGGGTGGCCTTACTGAGCTTCGTGAAATCTTGGATGAGGAAAAGGCATCCTATGCTTATGTGCGTGTGAGATATGCGAATGATAAAGAGTCAACTCGGGAGAAGTTTATACTCGTGGTTCGTATGCTGTTCTTTGTTTCATAATTCTTCTTTAGTCTGAAAAACCCTTTTTTAATTCAATATTAGGTATGGATAGGGTCGAAATGCAAAGTTATGAGGAAAGCCAAGGTCTGTGGATATTGCGTACACCCATCCGTTTCATGATTCTCACCATGATCCACACTACTAGATATCCGTTCATTCTGCTGATGTCAAAGAAATCCTAAGAGTCTTTTCCATGGAAGTCCCTGCCAGGGAGAAAGACGACCTAATTGAGGGACCTATTGTCGTAAAACTACGAAAGGTACGCCTTTTGAATTGAACAAAACACTTCTGACCAAACCTGTTTGTTCCGCCGCCAGGCCGGCGGTGCAAGTTACGACGGCGTATAGCAGTTGAAAACCTTGATTCTGATCTATCAGTTTCAGCACTCCGTCTTCATCTAGAATTTACCTTCTACATGTAATGGAAGCTCGAAACATGGTACCGTAGCCCTACAACGTGAGACCAACCTGATGCTTTACATACAAGCGATATGTGCAGTCTACATGCCGTCTGACCTGTTTGTATTTCCGGGTACATTGTAGTATATACTAACTTTCATTAACTCCACCAAGATTCTTCGCATGGGTGACTCAAACGAGCTTCTGGAGGTCATCAATACCTCGTCCTTCAAGCCTCATGCCCATCCATTCAGTCATAGCCTTGGCCCCTAAACGCTTCTCATAGAAGTCGATAGACGGCTGGTTCCACTAAAGTCGCCGTGCCATGCATCTTGAGATCCTATTTCCTCTTGTTTCAGCCACATGAAAACTTACCTTGAGGACAGACCAATCCACACGGCCACAATCCTTATATTATGTGAATCATGAGAATTACAAACAGAGTCAGAGCTGATCACCTTCTCTTGTGCGATTTTTCCCAGATGAGCGAAAAATGCCTTGCCTACGCCGGCTGCTCTGTGCTCTGGTTTCACGTACAGGTCTTCAAGCTGTTGTGGCGCCCGAAGAAGCACCGATGAATGTGAAAGGTGAGTGAATATATTAGAAGACGCAGTAAAGCATATGCGGTCTACACACGAATAAACCAGGTTTTCCAGTCCAGGTGGAGAAATTGAAAAAGTAGAGGGCGAAACCAATGGATTCACCAGGGTGACTAGCGGTGCCGGTGAATGCAACCAAAGCATGGGCATATGGCGTTTCGAATAGATTTTTACGCAGCTATAGTTCGTAGAATTGCTTATGAGTCAACAGTTTAAAATTAGAGAACTAGACTCACGAGTTCTGGCGTAGCTTTTACGGATTCTGGTTCCTTCTCGTATGTAGCCTATTTAATTGAATGATTAATTAGCTGGTCAGATTTCTGTCAAATTGTGGCTCACAAGATCGACAATAAGGTCCAAGATAATTTGCTAATGTAAGATCTGAGAAATAGTAACATAGAGGTGCTAACCGAATGTTTCATACCACATCGTCTGTGGTAGCGGGACGAATGAAGAACTGTGGACTCATATTTCTGTTATTACTCAAGGTCGCAGATGTAAGTTGGTATGTAAGCCGGAGTCTGGCGCCCATATTGGCGGTGGCTGATCACGATTTACTATTTGTACATATTTGTGCCGAACCTTATTCAACTTTTCATCCCCTCTTTGTGACAACGGCCTCGAACCAAATTGCACAGTTCCGAAGGTCTTGCCGATCCACGAACCTATATCTTAATGGACCCCGCAAAATTGGCTAAACTGCAGGCTGCGGCAGCAGCCAACAGGATCGGTGAGTTGTCTTTGACTTATTGGCGGTCGTTGCCAGGGTCTTACGCGTACTATGCTTATACAAAATCCAACTAACATTGCTTTTTTTCTCTAGGTGGGAAGGGAACTGTGCGCCGAAAAATTGTGCGGAAGGTCAAACCCTCAGCGGCACAAGATGACAAAAAGCTGCAAGGCGCCCTTAAAAAACTAAATGTGCAGCCCATCCCAGGAGTTGAAGAGGTTAACATGTTCCAGGAGGATGGCAATGTTCTTCACTTTTCGGCACCAAAAGGTGAGGAATATGCAGAAATTTATGACACTCCGGAAAACACGTGTCTTGCTTGATGCTAATGCATGGCTGCGAATTTTGTAGTGCATGCCGCTGTAACAGCAAACACCTTTGCGATCTACGGTACGGGGCACGTGAAAGAGCTTACGGAGCTCGTTCCTGGCATTCTCAACCAGCTTGGTCCCGATTCACTTGCATCGCTGCGTAAGCTTGCGGAGTCTTACCAGGCCATCCAGCAAGGCCAACAACGTCCACCTAACGCAGGTGCTGCTGAGGGAGGAGATGACGACGACGATGTACCCGATCTGGTGGAAAACTTTGATGTGGAGGGTGATGCCAACAAGCCAAGTCTGGACTAAGTGGCTAGGAATGTGTTGAGTTGACGATGGAGATTGGAAATTTTGAAGGGGTAAATCATTGTCTGGCTAAGGATTGGAGGGATCTAACTTGGAAGTCGGACCTGGCGATTGGTTGTATTTCAAGTTCTTCTCCCTCTCTGACCTATGTTTTTGCTCCTGTATCTCTGGATATGCTGATTTTTTTTGCCTCCCTATATAATGCCTTTCTCTTTCGCACATGAACGTTCCTATATTCCGCCTTTTTTTTCACGCTGTGACATGAATACTCGATCATCTAACTCCGCGTAATTCAGGAGAGGAAATATTTATTGTGAGTTGTCCGCATTATTGATATTATGTGAATACATACCAGACAGCTAGCAGACACCGATGCATGGTATCGCCGTTGACGTTGATGGCTCACGAATCATGCTGTGATTGTGGAACCAATGGCATATACATATATGCCCAAAAGACTATACGCGCGCAGCTCTACAACGTTCGGTTGCTTTCTTGTCATCTGCGGCTGTCTGGATGAAGGTGTAAGATGGTTTGTAGGTAAACTTTAACGGTCATACTATTAGTGGTGCATACCCAACGCCTGGATGCGAAGCTGGCATGACCAAAGAATGGTTAGCTGCTAGATTTGTATCTTCAAATTTCATTCGTATAATGCTACTAACTGTCCGGATTGAACTTGGCGGGCCACTTGAGAGAATTCACCAAACGTTCAACTCTTGCTATTGGTAAAACGCCTTTCGCATTGTCCCATTGTGATCTCTATAATGAGGCGCCAAGCGAAAAGGAGCAGCCAATGCTAGCCACCCCTTCAAGTAATATTTTAGAATTCATCCGGAATCTTGGCAGCACTTCCTCTCTCTACTTTGGGATCAGCCCGGATCACTGGCTCGTCAGGCATGTCGATCATGCTCTCGTTTTGGAGCTCTTGATCGTTGGGATGATCGTGCTACTGATCAACTTTGTTGACTCTCAAGATCTCAAGATCTCAAGGCTGATCAACATAATTGATCTGGCTTCTCGAATTTGTATTGTAATTTAATTTTGGGCGTGCTCAAGCTTCAATTTTCATCATACTTTCTTTTAGATGAATATGCGCTGGAAGCAGACATTTGAATCTCCTCGCTGCCGCCTATGTGCCAGTACTATAAGTCTCTCAAAGTCCTTGAACTATGCTGGAACGATCATGTCTGGCTATGGGATTGTCTTGACAATACATAACGTCTATTAACCGAACCTACCCCTGCCACCGAGCAGAGTTAAACGAGACCCTTGATTAGAACTGCCAGTGGAAGATTCAAAATCGTTTAGCACCACCTTTGAAAATCTCTTATCATCACTGAAAACTTGACTATGGTAGCCACATCCATCTTAGCTGTTACCTTTAGCATCTCGAGGCGTTGGCCGAGACCATTAACAAGTGCCAGTGAGTAACGTCAAGTATCAGTTTGTAGCCTAGTCAAAGTAGGTAGGTATCCTTCTCTCATTGCTTTTTCAACATCCCAACTCTGATCGTTACCCGGACTAGTTCAACGCTTTAATCCACTTTCTTATGTTACGCTCTTTTCAAATTTACTACCCTCACTGACATTAGTACTATCATCTATGCTACTAAGAACGGACTTCGGGCACCCTGCCACCTTCTCCCAGGTAACGGTAGTGCTCCATTGAAAACCTCGTAAGTTATAACTATTGCTGCGTAAATTCGTCGAACTAGTGGGCCGTACAAGATTGTTTTCAATGCCCGGAAATCTACGGGCTTCAATATCTGACATGTAATGCTGGATAAAAGTAGGTATGTCAGAATTAAGACGCCTGTTGAGACGTGGTCGTTGGGCCTTGCAAAATTTGAACAGAATTTTTATCAGAGTTTCAGACTCGTGTAAATATTGAAAAATGGGTAGAAGTACAGAGATATGTATTAAATATTAAATATTTAAGTAGTTAAAATTAAAATTTTAGATTTGATATGGATATGATCACCTGACCATATCAATCATCGCGTTCGAGTTCAACTGCAGGCCGCGTTCAACCCTGTTCAACACGACGTCGAGGACAACGAGCACGACGATAACAACCAAATAGAATCGGGTATGTAATATAATTTAAAGACGTTCAGTTACTCAAATACAGTCAGGTATGGCACACAATCCTAGTTATTATCAACAGCCGCAACATCCTATCCAGCAACCGCAACAGCAGTACGGGCAGGTTTACGCCCAGCCCCAGAATATCTACCAGCAACTAGGGCAGCCGCAACCGCAGCCCCATTTACAAAGACATTCAACGTATTCTGCTTCACCTCAGCCCAATATCCATCCACAGCAACAGATGAGGAGGCAAACCATGCAACCGCAATCATATCAGTATGCACAACCTCAGCAGATATATGGACAACCACAACCTCCACAAATGAATACTAGTCCGTCAAGGCAGGCAACAACCCCATATCCACCGTATCAGCAAGCTCCGCAACAGACGTACGCCGCTCCATCTCAACAGGCCTACCAGTATTCGCAGCCCCAGCAGCCACTGCCTCAAATTATTCGCGTTCCTTCCACCTCTAATGATCCACGAGGATCTCTGTCTGATGCCCGGAACTCCGTACTTCATGCTCCACGAAATCCTTCGTTCCCGCTACGAACATCACCTGGTCCACCTATCTCTCCATCAGCAAGCCTCGCGCAGCACGTAAGGTCGCAAGCCCCGATGCAACCCCCAAATAAGCCTCCCATTCAGCGTCAATCGCAGCTACAAGGGTTACCTCAGTCTCAGCAACCCATACGCCAAATTTCGCAATCTCCACCCAAGGCCCAAACCCCAGGCCGGCGGCCACTTCCTCAGCCTGCTCCAGGTGCAAAAACGCCTGCGTTGCCACCGTCGCTACAAGGTGTACGGCAACTCTCGCAAAATAACACCAATGTTACCCCGCAGGTTGAGAGCTCGGGATCATCTTCCCCGACAAGGAGGCCGTTGCCTATGCCCAGCAATGGAAATCGCGCATCGTCTGATTTGGGGCAGCTGCAAGGCTTTAATCTTCATAAACTTCCTGATGGCGGCGGACAGAGTTCATCTAACCTGGCAAAGTCATCTCCTAATCTGCCAAGTGCACCTGCACAAGGGGATAATACAGGGTTTAACTCAAACCAGCTAGGTTTACGTCGTACACCCAGCCCGGTAAAGCCAACATTTCCAGGCCATGCTACAACTCTCTCGCGTACTCTTACGCAAGCCACGGAATCTACATCTCCTGCCAAACGTCGCGCAAGTCCTCCCCGATTTCAACCAGAGTCTGCCAGTCCTACAAAAACCGAGGCAAAAACTACATGGAATTCTACTACAAACGGCCCTTCCTCGTCTTCCTCATCAATGCGACCTATGTCACAAACAAGTTCTAATGATACTAACGTGAATACCAGTGCCAATACTAACGCTGCGGGCGAGACCGCATCCCCTCCGAAGAAGTTTGTGCCCATATGGAAGCGGTCAATTCCAGACTATCCTGTGCCCGTATTCGGCTACGCGGCGGGGATGGTCTCTGATCCACATCCGGTTGTAAAGCCGGGTGCCCAAGCTCCTTCCCAAACCCCCGCGCAACCTTCAGCCAGAAGCTATCCTGTGCCGAGTACGCCGAACGCATCGGCTGCACAAACCCCCAACAAACGACATCGTCGTGGCCACAGTCGAACGGCTGCGTCGTATAGTCGTCGTGATGAGACAGAGGAAGAATCTGAAGAAACCGATGAAGACGAAGAAGAGGATGAAACGGAGTCTGATTCCGAAAGCACTTCAGATGATAGTGAAGACGAAAACGAGGATGCGTATGGTGGGTATGAGCGCACACGCCCCGTACGTGGGGGTAAATATAAAGTTCGAGGTGGTGTTAAGGAGAGGAGGCAGTACCGTGAGCCACCGGAACAGGGCAGGCGTAGGAGCCACACTAATGATAGAGAAGCGGAGAAGGGACGGCAACCGGAAAGAAGTGTGCGGGGGGATACGGACAGAGGCCGTGATGGCACCAGCGGACGAAGAAAGATGTCTGAAAATGCGCGAGTTCGAGAACCTGAATGGGACGAAAGAATCGACCGAACTCGCATTTATTCACGACCTACACATTCCCCGGAGCTTGATCATGGGATAGACCAATACCGGGGAGAAAGGAATCCTCCGGAGTCAGAAGAAGAAATAGAGAGACGATATGCCCTTGATCGCTATACCCGTGAACGTAATCTCCCCCAAAGGCGAGAACCTGAATATTCTGAATATTCCCCTCCGCGTATTTCTCCAAGACGACAAGCTAACTATTCTCCCGAACGCATCTTTCCTAGACGAGACTTTGAACATTCCCCCGAACGTATTTCTCCTCGAAAAGGAGGTAGTTATGCTCCCGATCGTAGACCTGTGCTTCAAGGTCCTATCAAGGCGAAAAATCAACCAAAAGCTTCTTATAGTCCTACATACGGAATTCGTGACTTACCCCACCGAGCCGGAAGATACCGAGAAGACCAGGAAGATGATGATGATGTACCCGAAGAGTGGAATGACTACCAAGGACGATACCCTCAATCTCGAAATGTTCGCACTTCCCCCCCGAAAATTCAATCCCGGATGGGAACATCGAATTCTGGACCTCCGCAGCCGCCACCAATGGTGCGCGAATTCGGTAACGTACGACGCAGGACGGAGCAACTTCGAGATCGTGAACAAGAGGAAGAAAATCTAGATCGGTTAAATTCGCGCTTCGGGTCATTCAATGTGCAGGGGAGGAGTAGGAGCGGAGAACGAGACACTAGAGAGAGGCGCAGCAGGAGCACAGGTGGCGGTTGGCCTGCCGACCTCCCGCGTCTGCCGCGCACACCTGGCGGGACCACAAGTGGAGCTGGAGGTTACTTTGATCTGGACTCTCCGGGTTCTAGATCTGGGATGCCAAACAGCGAACGAAGACATCCTATCGATTTGAATTATGATGATCCACCCCCGCGCTCGGTATCGCCCGCCTTGGCCGCTAGACCCCAGAGCCAAATGTACATGTCGCCCCGAAAAGTTGATGATTACGAGGCAGTAGATCGACGACGATTTGTGGGTGGCCATGAAGGAAAGAGGCCGCAGAGCGAGATATATACTAGACCAACCCATGGTCATAAAGTAGAGTCACAATGGAGGCCAGATTTTGATTCAAACAACAAGTCATATACACCTTCTCAGCTGCACCAACAAACTTTTGTGCCACAAGTTGTTCAACACGAACCAAGCCAGCATACACAGCACTACCAGCAACCCTACAGTCCTCATAAATCAGCTCGTGATCTTTACGACAATTCACAGGTCAATAGTCCACAAGCGCCAGCCATTAACATCGAGTCTCCAGCTCCAGTTGGTGGCCGTGACAAGAAAGCCGATTTACAAAAGATGGAGTCCGAACGAGGTGACAGTGATGAAGACGTTCTGCCTAGGAACCTGAATAAGGGAAAGGGTCGAATGATTGATCGAGGCCCGATACAAGATACCGCACCGCCCAAAACAAGCCCGAACAAATCTAGAAATAATGTTGGTTCGCCCAGGGCTCATCACAACTCACCCAGTTCAAACATGAACACACCGTCAATAAACATCGAGCCTCCAAGCATCAGCATTAACTCTCCACCACGAGGGCCAGTCGTCAATGTCGAACCTCCTCGAATCAATATCCAGGATAGCCAAAGGGATAGTCCACCCAGAATCCAGGTATACGAAGTCCCAGGTATTAGTGTGGCGGGTCCTGAATACGGTAATGGCCCCCCAAATATCAATTTTACCGCATCCGAAGGGGAGCATTCACGTCCCAATCCACACCGACACCAGCAGCCATTGCAAGCCCAGTATTCGCAACCTTCCCCAGCTGGACGCGGTGCACTGATTTGTGGCGGATGCCGTGGTCCTATCATTGGGCGGATTGTTAGTGCAATGGGATCGCGCTGGCACCCAGGATGTTTCAGATGTACTGTATGCGATGATCTCCTGGAACATGTTAGTTCCTATGAGCATGATGGAAGGCCGTACTGCCATCTAGACTATCATGAGGTATATTGATAACTTTGCCGAACAAGTATACGCTGACAATAATGCAAATCATAGAACTTTGCTCCGCGCTGCTTTTCATGCAAAACATCGATCGTTGAGGAAAGGTTTATCAGTCTTGATGATCCTGCGCTGGGGAAGAGGGCATATCATGAGCAGCATTTCTTCTGTGCGGAGTGTGGAGATCCTTTTTTGTCACCTTCGTCAACGTTCAGCGGTATGTGGTCATATCTTATTCTATCTGGTCCCTTTAATCTCACCTTTGCCATGCTACTCCCCAGGAAACGGAGAACTATCATTAAGCGGTGATGGGGAGTTTGAAGGGTTTACCGTATATAAAGGACATCCCTATTGCGAGGCATGCCATGTAAGACTGCGCCTTCCAAAGTGTAAGCGGTGTAAGCGGAGCATCCGTGATAGCGACGAAGCCGTAGAGGCACTAGGTGGGAAGTGGTGCTGGTCGTGCTTTACTTGTGCAGTACGTATCATATTCTCTTATCTTTGAAAGCTACTGACTGCCTCCGGCCATAAAGAATTGCGAAAAACCTTTCGAGGATCCATCCTTCTTCCAGCGTGGGGATCAACCTTACTGTGAACGATGCTTTAGTATTATGCTGCGAAATGAAATTTAAAGATCAGGCGCCGATAAACTCAGTTGCGACATATGTAATTATTTAACTAATGTAGAAATCTTGGGCTTTGGACGTCGGACTACAAGCCCTCCATTGTGTTCTACTTCGTTCTTCAAAATTGAATATTCTTGTAGAGTAGCATTATAGCATTTTCTGTGACCCTCCGGAGTTACACACGTTACTTGGACTAGATCCACACTACTCGAGTATAGTTACAAACATAATGACTGGTTTACTGCACAGAGGTCTCAATATATTGAGGAATTTTATTGAGGTTTCCACTCAAGGAATAATGCGCGTTGGGATATGCAGCCAGCGGGATAGGCTACTTGACCTAGAAAATCGGCCTGAAATCTAGGTTCCGTTTGTCAAAATCCTGAAATGGTTCGAAATTTTATTTATTGAAGTTCAGACTCTTCAGAGTACTTATTTAAGGTTTCGCGAGACCCGAAAAAATCGATGGAAACCGGAAACCAAATTCTTGTTTTCAAGCTGTTTGCCGCTGGTGCGCGCTCTGGTCTCGATCTATTTCAGGTACTCATTGCAATATTTAAACTTCAGGCGACTTCATTTCAATCGATGTAAATAATCTTGTCAAAGGTCAGCGCATTTAATATTTAAGCTTTAAGCTTTAAGCTTTAAGATCTGAGTGATCGAAAATGATCGAAGTTCTTTGCTTTTTGATCGATCGTCATTTTACATAGCAACAGGTGTTTGTTTTTTTTTTGAGGGGGGGGGGGGTATTTTCTTTGAATCCAGCAGCGTGTCCACTACATGATTCCCTCAAAATTTTAACATGTCAGATAAATCGTGTCCATTAAATTCTATAATCACCGATAAGACATCTTTATATGAAGGAATTATTAAGTACAGTTGAACCCCTCTTAACGCATACCCCTTGGTGGACGGTCTATGCCATGCGTTATGGGAGGTTATGCGTTATGAGAGGCCGATTTTGGTGTAAGACCTAGGTTTGGTGGCACCCCCACCCTATGCGTTATGGGGCTATATGTGTTATGAGAGGTATGCATTAAGAGGGGTTCGACTGTAGACAAATTATCCGCAACGAGATAGCCCTGTGGCGCCAATTCCAGCTCACCCGTCCCACCTAAAGCAGTATCTCTGCTTCTCCAATATAGCGAATATAGACGAGAAATAAAAATACTTCTGTTGTACCATAGCTATCTTCGAGAGAAACGTTATGGGAGCTGTGATTATTATTTAGGCAAAATTGAACTGGCGTCAAACTAATCCTTAAATTCGGCGGATTTCAAAGCAAGGAGTCAACCTGGCGCTTGTTAGCTTTCTGGGCCGTTTCAGAAGCAGCGTCTCGGGGTTAAGGTTGGCGTATGGCCATTTTCACCGGCATAAAACTGCTTCGGCGAAGACAAGTGTTCCTACGTGCCCTCCCAGCCCACTTCATCCGCACTATTCTACCATTCCATAATTATGAACACCACAAGATATAATAGCGTTTCAGGGGGGTCAACTAGTGCAACCTACACAGCGTCATTGAACCTCTGCAATGAAAATAAATTCCTATTCCGCTCCTTGAACACAACCGCGAATTTTCTCGCTGACAGACTCGCATCGCTACTATGATAGGGCGTGGCATAAGGCGGAGCCACTATATGTAAGTACATGTAGTGTTGCACGTTGATCGTTTTGTGCTTCGGGCCGAAGCTCCGGCCGGTTGGTACAGCCCGAACATCGATTGGCTTACTTGTCTCTTCAACAATCTTTGTGATGTTTATCCCACGCGGCTGGGTTACAGCCCTGCATGAAAAATGTCCTCGTACTCGCAGGCTGATGCAAATGACCATTTTTCAGAAAAAAAATTAAAGTGCCTGACAACGCAAGTGCTGTAACTTAGGCGCCCGGAGAGTCATTGCCACCAATGCCCGACTTTCCGATCTGACCTCGTTCACCGCCATGGCTGAGATCCTTGCTGCTTTCGCGGCCCCTCACGCCGTGCAGGCTGCATACGCTGCTCTCACCCTTGCATGGCAGCAATATCAGAATGTATCTGGGAACAAGGAACGATGCAAGGTCCTGATTCAGCGCTGTCAGAATCTATTGATTGCTGTGTCCGACGACCTTCGACGAGACGGACTGAAATCATTGGTGGACAATCTCCATCTTCTCGAAAAGTGTGTAATCATACTACTTGATCTACTTGACTCCCACTAACGCAGCTACTAGTATTTGTATAGCAATCCGGGATGTAGTTATCAAGCTAGCAAATCGTTCATTTGTTTGGAGACTTTTGTATCACGATAAGATAGACGGAGAAATTAAAGCGGCCGAAGCCAAACTGTTAGATGCGATAGCCATATTTAATGTCTGTAGTAGGACTTCGTCTTGCTTAAAGTTCTGCTGATATTTTGTTAGATTTCTGCTCATGTTGACAGCACTCATCTCCAACACGAAATTGCGGATAACATGGCTGCTGCTGCTGCGGAAGATCACTCAGAACTCGTTGCGCACTTGAATGACCTTGCCCAAAACGACAATAAGATATTAAATTCTCTCCAAGAGAATCACATGCGTGTGGAAGAGCTTCTGGTTGCGCTTACCAAGGTAAGCAAGCTTAATAAATCAGTGGCATCGAGGGCTTAACAATCACAAAAGCATGTCCAAGAAATGCAATCTCCTGCGTCAGCCCCGAACACCCCTACTGAAAAGTTTATCCGACAAGCGGTTGGTGCCTTACAAAGGCAGACAAAACACACTATTGCCAGTGTATCCGTGTGGCAGGTTACGAGTTTGGAAGTCACATTTAATCAGCACGACGCGAAATCACACGTTGGTCAGGGAAGTTTCGGGAATGTCTACAAAGGCTATTGGCAAGGAGAGGTATATTAATATGCCTCTGCATTAAGTCTATATTTATAGTGCCGGATAGGTTGTCGCTGTCAAAGAAATGTACACTGAGGACGCTCGAAGTCTAGATCGTAACGTTCTCAAGGTAAGATATTTTCTATCCGTTTCAAAGGCAAAGATTCCAATAAGCACTTGAAGAAAGTACATAACGAAATAGCAATATGGTACGCTCAATGATTGCATATAGTTTTCATCTGCTCATTCAATATTCAAGGTCTAGATTAACTCACCCAAGGATAGTCCAATTTTATGGTGCTTGTCTTGAAGCAACACGCGTGCGTGTATCCTATTGTATTTCTTGATTATTTTCTCATGCATGGCACAGCCGTTTATTATTTCACGATTCTGTCCGAATGGGAATATTCTTGACTACCTTAATCATAATCCCTTCAAAAATCGTTTGAAACTTGTTTGTCTCCTATATGTTATTTGTTGCTATAACATAATCTAATACATGTGTAGCTGCATCAAGTTAGTCTAGGGATGTTATATCTTCACAGCCAATCGGTCATACATGCTGACCTCAAGGGAGTATGTTAAATACCTCTCATATCAAAATAAATACTGAGAAAGTTTCTAGGCAAACATTTTGATCGACAGTGATGGCAAGGCTTTAATTGCGGACTTTGGTATATCTCAACTGAAGGATCAGGCTGGGACTTCCTCGTTGAATCAAACGGGAGTGGAAAAAACGAAGGGAACACTCCGCTGGATGGCCCCGGAGCTTCTGGAAGGCGAAAAGTTAAACTTTCCAGTCGATGTTTATACGTTTGGGATCACGGCCTGGGAGATATACACGCTTGAGGTACCGTTTAGCGATATTCCTGAGCGCGCATTCTATCGTCGAGTTATTGACAAACGGGAGCGGCCGAAATGTCCTGCGACAATGGACAGCGCACTTGTACAACTTGTGACTCAGTGTTGGGCCCATGAGATTGTCGAACGTCCCACCTTTAAGACTGTCTCCTCGTCCATTTGGACAATTGTGACCAAGCAGGAACGGGAAATGGGTTTGGAAGCAATAAACGCGAGGAACGCGGAGCAAAGGAGAAAGACAGAGCTAGAAGTACGGGTAGCCCTTAAGCGGCAAGAGAGGAAGGAAGAGAAAGGCAGCAAAGATCAGCAAAAGGTTGACGAGTCACGGGAGGAGATGCACCGAGTTAGGAGGGAGCCAAAAGTGAATGTTGTCTCGCCACCTCAACTGGAGCGACCAGTTAATGGGTCAAAAGTTGCAGAGCCAAGAAAACGCCCTACGAAGGAACCTGCTGTTATTATCCCTTCTTCCCGACCCACCAAACCACGTATATCACATTTACCCCTGCCTCCCGAACCGCCATTTGGGCAAACAATGATCCCTCCGCCAGGACCGGTTATTGTCCAGCGCCCATGGGAAAAAAACGGGCACCCACAAATCACTGTCTCCCCACCACGAGCGCGAACACAACGGAAGCACGGTGGGCCAACTTTCATCACCCCGAGCAGGGAGCCAAGCAGGCAACAACCAACCATAATCCAGCCGCCATGGGAGCAAGGTGGACCACAGCCAATTATCATCCAACCACCACGGGAGCAAAGTGGACCACAGCCAATTATCATCCAACCACCATGGGAACAAGGTGGACTGCCAATTATGGTGCAGCCACCATGGGAGCAAGGCGGACCACAGCCAATTATGATGCAACCACCATGGGAGCAAGGCGGACCACAGCCAATTATGATGCAACCACCATGGGAGCAAGGCGGACCACAGCCAGTTATGATGCAACCATCATGGGAGCAAGGCGGACCACAGCCAGTTATGGTCCAGCTGCCGTTGGGGTATCCTGGACAGCCAGATACTTTTCCAGTTATGATCCCGCCACCCTCAGAGCAAGGTTGGCAGCAGCCATTTTTTCCCTCGCCTCGGGATCTAGGCGGACAGCAGCCAGTTGTGTTTCTCCCCCCACCTCCATCCCCGCATCCCGGGCTACCAATGGTCGTTACAGAGGATAATATAGATGATAATGTCCGTGATAGACGGGCTGGAAGAAAGCGAGAAGAGGAACTCAAAAAACAAAAACCATCCTGGTTCAGCAGAAGGAAATAGGACGGTGGAGGCAAGAACAGTAAACTTATGCGGCGAATATCCGTACAACTGCCATGCCCCACGTGGCATACAACGTGCACTTTGGTACTAGGAGGATGCCCTATGCCTATCGAGATTGGTCTGTCATTATTCCAACTTGACGTTAATGAATTGTGTTGTCAAGAGACCGCCCGCCCTCATGCGCTTGAATACTGTATACGGACATGGGTCTGCGCGGGATTGTGGTGACAGTGATAAACGATGATTTAGTTGAAAAAAGAGGGACTGGGCCAGATGGTATTTGGTTCATTCGAAAGGTTTCAACATCACGTAGAAAGATTTGTCAACCTTGGCGAACGCACTGGCAATATGGATTTGATGTAGAAGTCTTCGCGTTTGTGTCCACAAAGTAGTTCTGTAAGAGCCAAATAAATGAGGTCCTTCGTCCGACGTCGTACTTAAGCTATACACTTGTTACTTACCAAGGATGCCAAGGAGGAGCGAGAAAAGGTTTGGGTGACCACCAGGATACATTTTGAATGTTGTCAGAGCCAACAAAGGATGGTATATTCATGAATGGGGGATTCCAAAACATATTGTAGTGACATTAACCAAATCAAAGAGAAATCGCTAAAGCAAAAAATTAAAGTCGCTTCGATATATGTCCATTACACTGACTGTCGGTACGCCTTCTGCTCATCAAAGTTTCGCTTCACTGCGGCTTCAGTCATTCTCTTCACTTCTTCCCTTGCCCAGTTATCCTCCATTTCAACCTGCCTTTGTCGTTCTATTTCCTTCAAGCTTGGGGATCCGATGGGCTCTCGAATAGGATTTGACCAGACTTGCGGAGCCCGTGCTTGCGCCTGGTTATACTCCTCTGCCTCCTTTTCAAGTTTCTCTTTGGTTGAAGCCCGCTCTGAGTCCCGTCGAAGCCTTTCAAGCCTTTCTTCTTCCTTTTTCTTCTCCCTAGCTGCCTGCGCCAGGGCGGCTAGTTCTCGTTCCTTTTCCTTCTTCTCCTGCTCCTCTCGCAGTTTTTCAAGGATCTCTTCCCTCAATTTCTGTTCAGCAGCGACACGCTCTTTGGCAGCTTGCTCTTCTCGCTTCTTCGTAGCGACCTCTGTCTCGTGGCGCAGTCTCTGAATCCTTTCTTGCTCTTCTCGAGCTTCTCTCTCCTCCCTCTCCTTCTTTTCTATCGCAGCCTGCGCCTCTTGTTCCTTCTTAATTTTTTCTTCTTCAACTTTCGCTTGAATTGCCTTCAAACGCCTTTCCCGGTCATTCTTAGCCACAATTTCTGAAAGAGATCTGGAAACGTCCCTGAAAGTAGGGCGCTCAACAGCCTCGTGCGCCCAACACCGACTCAGAAGCTGAACGAGCTCATCTCCCATCGTTTGCGGGCATTTTGGCCGCTCCTGTTTGTCGATGACTCGGCGAAAGAAGGCGCGCTCGGGAATATCGCTGAAAGGAACTTCAAGGGTGTATACTTCCCAGGAAGTGATTCCGAATGTGTAGACGTCGGCTGGGAAGTTGAGCTTTTCACCCTCTAAAAGCTCCGGAGCCATCCAGCGGAGGGTTCCCTTTGTTTTCTCCATTCCTGTGAGATTCAGTGACGACGTCCCCGCTTGGTCCTTCAGTTGAGAGATACCGAAATCGGAGATCAAAGCTTTTCCTTCACTATCGATGAGGATGTTTGCCTAGTGAATACAGGTTTAGTCTTAGGAGTGATGAAAAATATTTCTACATACGCCTTTGAGATCGGCATGAATAACTGACTGACTGTGTAGATAAGTCATTCCAAGACTAACTTCGAGCAGCTGGTAAAAAGTGTGAGATCTTCCCTTGACAAAGGCAAAATTCGTACAAGTTTCAACCGGTCCTTCGAGGGATTCTTCTTGAGATAATCGAGAACATTTCCGTTGGAACAAAACCTTGACACCATGAAGGGCTAGAATATGCATCAGGCTAGAGTCGATATATATCAAGAATTAAACACACCCGTGTCGCTTCAAGGCATGCACCATAAAATTGAACAATCCGCGGGTGGGTTAACCTTGACCTGAGTCTCTCCTTAGAGTGTAATTGCTCTAGATGCCCATTCAACCCACCATATGGCTATCTCATTATGTACTGTCTAACAGGATGAGTTAGCTTACCATGGAAGTCATCTAAGGGAGTACATTTACCTTTAGCACATTGCGGTCTATACTTCGGGCATCCTCAGTATACATTTCCTTAACGGCAACCACCTATACGAGGCCATAGCATGAGACTGAATAGATATCAGGGTACGTAAATAAGTATACTTCGCCTTGCCATTGCCCTTGAAACACAGTCCCAAAGCTTCCTTGACCAACACGTGATGTTAAGTCGTCGCGATTGAAGGTGACTTCCAGACTAGTAACCTGCCAAACCGATACTTTCGAGGCGGGCTCATTCGATAGTCTTTGCAAGGCCCCGACGGCGTGCCGAATAAACTTTTCTGTAGGTGACGTCGTTGCTGACACTGGTGATTGGATGTCTTGGACATGCTTTTGCAAATGTTAGATTCAAAGTAGGTTTACCCCTCGAGCAGGCTTACCTTGGTGAGTGCGACTAAAAGTTCCTCAATACGAATATGATTCTCTTGAAGGGCGTGCATTATCCTGTAGTCATTTTCGGAGAGGTTGTTCAAGTGGGCAACCAGTTCTAATTGATCCGTTGCAGCAGCTTGAGCCATACTATCGGCGATTTCGCGTTGTAGACGCGCACTATCCATATGCGCAGACATCTGCTAGGGCATTAGAAAACATCTGGGGGGACGCGGCGGCAGTGTACGAACATCAAAAATGCCGATCGCATCCAACAACTTAGCTTCAGTTGCTTTAATGTCCCCATCTGTCTTATCCTGGTGCAAAAGTCTCCACGCAAACGAATGGCTTGCTAGCTTTGTTATGATATTTTTAATTGAGGAACAGACGCTGGAAGACAATGTGTAAAATATGGCTTATCAAGACACTGCGATACAAACTTTTCAAGAATATGCAAGTTATCCATCATGGATTCTGGTAGCCCCTCGCGTTGGATCTGGTCACCCACAGCAATCAAGAGATTTTGGCAGCGCTGAAGTAGAACCTTGCATCGTTCCTTATTCCCCTTGACAATCTGGTATTGTTGCCAGGCAAAGGATAGTGCAGCATATGCGGCCTGCACTGCATGAGGGGCGGCAAAAGCAGCGAGGATTTCAGCCATGCAGATATGAAGCGGAGGAAGTCAAGTGACAATGGGAACTTCTTGACATGAGCATGGACAAAGCGCTTGAGCGGCTGGGCGCTTAAGTTTGTCAAGGAACCAGTTAGTTTCATGAAAATTTTGGTTCAAGTACCCTACTTTGAATTACAGGATTTTAAGCCATCCCGAATTGGTATGTTTTAGGTAGAAATTTACCTTGAATAAGTGAAATACAATCGAGGGATTTAAGTACTAGGTCGAAGCAATATATTAAAAATACGCTACCGACACTTTTCATTTCTGCACTTGCAAATGATTTTCCCACGTTTCCTAGCCACGTCTTCTTGAAATCTGCAACGTACTTTATCACTGCAAAGCGCGTGGCAAAACTAGATATTACCCGTAGCGCAGGGTTTCCATTTTCTTCTATCGTATTTCTTCGTAGGCCAGCTTAATCTTGTGGAAAAGGCTACCGTTCAGGTCTTGCAACCATGTCTGTTATGCTCACCAAGTTCGAGTCTAAAAGTAATCGCGTAAAAGGTATGTTCTCTCTAATCATAAAAGGAATACTATTGATACATATTTTGCAGGACTGGCATTTCATCCTACACAACCTTTGCTTGCAGCAGCCTTGCATAATGGTAGTGTGCAGCTGTGGAATTATCGCATGGGTGTATTGGTTGACAGATTTGAGGAACATGAAGGTTGGCATTACCTAAAACTGTAATGTTTTATGGATGATATCGGGTTCCTAGGTCCTGTTAGAGCCGTTGCCATCCATCCAAGTAGAGCGCTGTTAGTTACAGGAGGAGACGATTACAAAATCAAGGTCTGGGGTGAGAGATATACCCTTTGTCGATATTTGGAATCTAATTTGAACCAGATATTCGACCACAAAATAGGCGTTGTCTCTTTACCCTTCTTGGACATCTAGACTATGTCCGCACTGTTCAATTTCATCACGAAATGCCTTGGATTGTATGCATATGTCTTCATCTTTTTCGTTAGAATCTAAACTTGATATTAGATTTCCTGCTCTGACGACCAAACGATTCGCATTTGGAATAGTACTTCTCGTCAATGCATTGCAGTTCTGACCGGCCATTCGCACTACGTCATGTCGGCGTTTTTCCACCCAAAGGATGATCTCATCGTCTCCTCTTCGATGGACCAGACAGTCAGAGTTTGGGATATTTCAGGACTACGGAAAGGTTCTCCCAACTCGGCAGGTCCAAGCAGCATCGCTGGGTCAGGAGCTGGGAACTTCGATACATTCGACACATTTTCCACTGTCAAGTATGTGTTAGAAGGCCATGACCGCGGCGTCAATTATGCCATGTTCCATCCCACACTCCCCCTCATTATCTCTGCAGGAGATGATCGAGTTATTAAAATTTGGCGGATGAGCGAAACAAAAGCATGGGAAGTGGACTCATGTAGGGGTCATTTCAATAATGTCTCCAATGCGCTTTTCCATCCCAAACACGAGCTGATCGTGTCCTGTGGCGAAGATAAAACTGTCCGCGTTTGGGACTTGGCCAAGCGGACGGCTATTCAAACCTTTAGACGAGATCAAGATCGATTTTGGGTTCTTGCTGCTCATCCCAACCTCAACCTATTTGCCGCCGGGCATGACAGCGGCTTGATCGTGTTCAAGCTTGAACGGGAACGCCCTGCCTTCTCTGTGCATCAAGATACGCTTTACTACGTGCGAGACAAGTATGTACGAGCGTATGACTTCAATACCGGTTCGGATATTGGCCTCCTGAGTGTGCGCAAATTTGGAAGTCCCTATGTACCCCCACGCACCCTTAGTTTCAACCCTGCCGAGCGGGCTGTCATCTTGACAATCAACTCGGATAACGGCATGTACGAGCTTACAAATGTGCCTCAGCAAGCACAAGGCGAGGTGAAGGATTCCAGCGTCGACGGGAAAAAGGGTAATGGCCAGGCTGCAATCTTTGTTGCAAGAAACAGATTCGCCATTCTAAATAAAGCTTCTCAGGTTTGATTTCCTATAGTCTTGTTGTCTTGTTCTTCTGAAGAGCGCATACATACTTCACAGTTGATTGAAGTTCGAGATTTAGCAAACTCGGTGGTCAAGACGATCAAGCCGCCCGTGCAGACAAATGAAATTTTCTACGGGGGCACTGCATGCCTGATTCTCAGTTCGACGACCTCGGTTGTTCTTTACGACATTCAGCAACAAAAAACCATAGCAGAGATTAACAGTCCTCCTGTCAAATATGTCGTCTGGAGTGGCGACGGAAGTTTGGTTGCACTTATGAGCAAACATAGTAAGCATGTAATCATGCTCAAATGCTCGTCAATCTTAACACTTAATAGCAATCACTATTTCCAATAAAACTTTCTCGCAACATAGTTTGATACACGAAACTATCCGTATTAAGTCGGGAGCCTGGGATGACTCTGGCGTATTCATCTACTCCACACTTAACCATGTCAAGTACTGCCTAAATCAAGGGTGAGTCGTTCAAAATACATCTCATCTGAGCATGTATCCAATTTCTTGTCTTACAGCGACCATGGTGTCATTTGCACCCTCGATAATCCGGTCTATCTAACGCGCGTTAAAGGGAAGACGGTATACTGCCTGGATCGTTCAGCTCGCCCTCGCACCATAACATTTGATCCAACCGAATACCGATTCAAGCTCGCCCTCCTCAAAAACAATTATGAGGAGATGTTGTACATTATCCGAACATCAACATTGCTCGGACAGAGCATCATTGCATACCTGCAGAAGAAGGGCTTCCCTGAGGTTCGTTGGACTTTCTTGTTGCTCGTCGAAGCTGATAGATTTTGAAAAGATTGCTTTGCATTTCGTGCAAGACACTAATACGCGATTCGAGCTCGCCATTGAGTGCGGTAACCTGGATGTAGCTATGGAGACGGCTAAGGAGATCAATCGCCCCGATTGTTGGAACAGGCTTGCACAGCAGGCATTGAAGCAGGGTAATCACAAGGTTTGTTTCAGGCCACCGTACCCCATCGCTTCATCTGAATGGTTAACAGGTTGTCGAGAAAGCCTACCAACAGACAAAAAACTTTGACAAACTTTCATTCCTTTATCTTGCCACAGGCAGCACTGACAAGCTATCAAAGATGCAGAAGATAGCGGATGCGCGTGGGGATCCCATGTCTCGGTTTCACAATGCCCTTTATGCGGGCGATGTTGCGGGCAGGATATCCGTTTTGCGAGATGTTGGACTTCGTAAGCCTTCGTGGTCTTTGTACAGACCTATTTTTTAATAATAATGTTCGACAAAGATCCCCTTGCGTATCTAACAGCGAAGACAAACGGACTTGATGAACTCGCCGCCGAAATTTTAGAGGCAGCTGGGCTAACAGAGACTGACGTCGATGATGTCCCCACATTTGGAGCTTCTACATTAAAACCCCCACCTATTATCACACCCACGACTGACTTGAGTTGGCCGCCCCTTTCCACCGGCGAGAACTTCTTCGACAAGGCACTCGCCAGCGGTAATCTAGAGGGTGGTGTTGAACCTGCGTACGTGAATGGCGATCTCGCAGCTGCCGCCGGATCTTCAGCGCTGGATGCATGGGCCAAGGAAGAGGAGGTCCAAGACGATATCGATCCTGAGGAGGGAGGTTGGGAGCTTGATGCTGACGAAGGCGAGTTCCAGTCAACTGCTGAAGGCGATGAGGCCGTCGTTGAAGAAGAGGAACTCGGAGCTGGCGCGACCCCCGGAGTCAGCGAACCTGAGTTGTGGGTTAGAAACTCACCTTTGGCTGCGGATCACGTTTCTGCTGGATCGTTCGATACAGCGATGCAGGTGAGCCATCTGTTGCGTTTGTGTATCTGTGCCGGATTGACATTAATTACTAGTTATTGAACCGTCAACTCGGCGTGATTAACTTCGCCCCCTTAAAACCTCTTTTCCTATCTACCTACCGATCCTCGCATGCCTACCTTTCCCCCGTGGGTTCATTGCCCCCATTGCAGCTTCACATCCGCCGCAACCCAAGCGAGTCATCGCCCAGCCGCGTGCTGCCCGTTGCCGCTCGATCTTTACAGTCTGTAAGAACTGAGTTGTCTGAAGGATACCGTCTAGTTTCAGGGAACAAGCTTGCAGATGCACAGGCTGCGTTCCGAGTTGTTCTTCAAACTCTACTATTAGTTGTGCTCTCATCGGATGACGAAGCTAAACAGGTACGAGTTGATTGCTCATTAGCCCTCTAACATATATTTACTTGATATCAAGTGGCGAGAAACTGTAACAGCTGCACGTGAGTACTTACTCGGTGTGTCCATCGAGCTGGAACGGCGTCGTGTTGTCGAAGAGGACCCCCAGAATGTGCAGCGCAACCTCGAACTTGCCGCATATTTCACGCAATGTCAACTCCAGGCACCCCATATGCAGATTGCGCTGCGAAATGCAATCGGCGCATTTGCGAAAGCGAACAACCAGGCACACGCAGCAAGGTTCGCGAGGCGCCTGTTAGAGCTCAACCCGGACCCGAAGATCGTGGCTCAGGTGCGTTATTTGTATTCCGTATTCAATGTTTTACTTATTATAATCAATTATCACAGGCCCGACAACGTATCGCAGCTGGGGACCGCAACCCACGCAACGCTGTGGAGATTTCTTACGATGAGTTTACGCCATTTGAGATTTGCGCCGTTACCTACACCCCGATCTACAAGGGTTCGCCATCAGTACATTGCCCTTACACGGATGCAGCGTATCTCCCACAGTACAAAGGTATGCTAGACCCTCTTACGCAGCTTACGGAGATAGGTGCAGTAGCCAGCGGTTTGCCTGCTCCATGGTGATTTTCAGTGGGGTGGATTATCCAGGTTGCCTATGGCTTCTTGGGTTGAAATTTTCTGGTACCAAAAGCGATAATCCCTCTCCCTTTTTTCTCTCCAACTTCTCTTGATATCAGATGGGAACCGTATTAAGCGCTTATGGGGAAAGATGACGTTGGGGGTACCGAAAATGAAATAAACGTTAATTTCTCATTTTTTTTTATATGTTCGCATACAAGTATACTACTACGTGCATTTCGTAAGGTAAGGTGAAAGTCCTCCCAATGCTCCCTAAGTCTACATACCTCAGCCGTGGCGCCGTCGACGAAGATCACGAATAAACTCGGTGCCTAAACCTAGGATTGTTCCCGTTGCATACGTTGGACAATCATTAGCCTTCACGTCCATACCAGTAAATTCCATCGCAGTAAGAAAGCCATTATACCCTCCAAATACCAGTGTACTTCCCCGCCCTTGTAGAGGAGAACTCAAGATCCCCTCGCCCTCCTCGCCCCCGGCAAGCCATAAAATTCTTTTTCCATCACTATTGAGGGCCCACTTATTCTGCGGCTCATTTAGTCTTACTGGGCGTTTAGCCTTCGCAGCTAAGGGGGGAACAGCTGGCCTTGATGCTAGGAGAAAAAACTCTTCGAAGGATGGATTATTTGGTCCGGGGCGTACTACCAGCTGCCATTTGCAGTCCAGTTCTACGTGTGTGTAGATGGTCACCTGTTTGCAGCTGACATCTACCCGTGCCCAATTTGACCTATAGGAATAATCAATATGCATCGAGGCTAAGTGTCTTCCCGCCGCAGCCGTTGAGACATCCCAGATGTCTATGTAACATTGGCCTCCAAATGTCGCACCGAGTGTAATCAATGTCGCCTCGTCGAGAAACGCTAAAAATAGTAGGTATGAGGAAGGCTGGCATTTAATTGTGGAAATACGACGAGTAGGTCCTTCTGAAAGGTCTACAGTCCATATCGAGTTTGCGCCCCGTCCAGCAAGGTATCTGTTGTTTGGTGAAATGGCAACGTCCAACAAAGTAGAATCTAACCCTATATCCACCAGGGCCACAACAAACTCCAGGTTTTTTCTCATATTCCACACAAGTAAATGTTTCCCGCGGTGGCGCGACCAACCAACAATCATCGTCCCATCCAACGATATTCGTACAGAATCGATGGCAGTAAGAGTCGTCGGTGCAGACGTGGCAGGTGGCGAAAATGATATTTCCTGCAGCGCTAAAGTTCCGTCACTGCATATATATGCTATACTGTCCCGATCCCGTGAAATAGATGGCGACCTAGCGTCATCCCTTTCCGGCAGTGTACGAGGGGCAAAGGTTACTGGAGGTTTGTGATCGACCAAGTCAGCTATTTGGAGGGAAGACTTTGTCAATAAAACGGCGAATCGCTCTTGGATTGCAAGAATGTCACTGGAAGGTGGTATTTCTGACAACCTCAGTGAACGGCGGGAAAAGACATCATACACCGACAGGTTTGAGGTCGTAGAATCATAGCTTGAACGATAGACAAGCAATTCCCGATTGTCCGATATGACAACTGTGGGGAAATGTGGAGGGAAATTGTCGGAGTCAAAGAAGTCAAAGCAATGGATTGTAGAGACGTTCCCGTCGGATAAAGTCAATAGGCTAAGGGCAGTTTCTGTGCATACGACAAGAACATTGTTAGAGCTGGTGAAAAAGACCTTTGCAACTAATCCATCCACCTGAGCCTTGTGGATAACTTTTCCAGATTGTCTATTCCACACAAGAATATCACCTTGCTCATCTCCAGAGGCAATTAATTGTGAATCAAGTGAAAAATCCACAGCAAAAACATATGATTTGTGACCAAAAAATGTGTGCATAAGTAATCCCGTTTGAACATCCCATAGAAGTACTTCGGACTGCTTGAAGGCCAGGATAAGTGCATCGTCGAGAGAAAACTTGAAAAAAATGTTGAAAATGCCGTAACGAGGCTTTGAGCTGGTTATAAGTGGAAGGGCGCATATCTGCTCTCCAGTTGCATTACTAAATACCTTGATTGTGTCGGTGTCCCCAATAGCAACAAGATCGCCTTGATGAGAAAATACACAGTACTGGGACATACTCAAGCCCGTAGTCACCTTACGCACCCGAGATGAATCCCAGTGCTTAGCTCCCCGAATGACGCAGGCTTCAGAAGTCAAATCAACGGCATGCTTCTGCCGAAGAAGGCTGTTTTGAGGGGAAAGAGGCAGTGCAGAATGATACAAGTGCGCTGCAGACTCCTTTATGCAGTCGTAGAAACGAAAAATAAAACAAAAACCGTCTTCGAGCCATTCCAAGGCTAAACTAGAACGGGGGTCCTTAATCTGAAAAATGAAATTACTACAAAATTACAGATTTAGAATAAATGTGCCTACTTTTGAGAGCCAGTTTTCAAGGGACTTGAAAGAATAGATAGAACAGCGAAGATCATCTAGCAGGCTAAGAACTTCTAGCCACAGAATCTGTTGTTCCTGAAAGAACTCGCATAAAGCTGAGAGCAATGAATCAAGGTGTTCACCAGAAGCGGCACAAGCACAAACATGCTGGATCCAAAAACGGCATGCATACTCCAGAGGCTCTCCTATGCATGCGCGTCGGTCGTCAAGGGACATTTCAGAATTCATAGCATATCGAGGAAGCAAGCAGATATTCTTCCGCAGTTTTTTCTTCATGAGATTTAAGCAAGCGACGGCAAGTTGTGCGTGGTGGATGCTTGGGTCTATGTGGAATTGCCCATCTGAACACCTTTCAGGGTCAGTGAGAAAGTCAGGAAACGATTTATGGTGAATGCGGACGGGATCTGAAGCGGACGTCGAGATGATAAGGAGGGAATGAAGGCCAGAAAGTCGAGTTTTAATCGCGTTGCAGGATACCTGTAATAATTCAGACAGGGCCTTTAATGATAGCGGATTATAAGCCAAAATTACGGCTCCTAGTATTGGTCTCAATTGTTTGTATGCTTCTAGGGCCATAAGCGAGGACCCTTGCTGTAAAACGTGCAAATATAAAGCATTGATACCGTATGCTCCTTCGTAACAAGTATTTCCAGGGGAGCTCGTTATCTTGTCCAAGCCATCGCGAGGATCGAATGGAGGAGGAGATGAAAGTAACTTTACCACCGTTGACGCAAAGATGAAAAGCTTTTCACATTTCTGCACCAAAATTGCTAATTTGTCGGCTGGGGGCCATATCTCCGATACCTCGAAATCACTACGATGCTTTACAATATCAGGTAAACGAGCCCCAAGGTATAGTGCAATATCTTCATCAATTGCACTGATCTCGTGCAGTTGAAAGATCTCAGTGTGAGGCCGTAACGCCGGAATGCGAAAGCCATTTCGTATACTAATTTCTGGTCGTCCCGTCACAAAGAACTTGACATCTGGTAACTTGTCGATGACTCTTGCCAAAAGAGATAAGATGGTTGAAGCTGGTTCATAGTCCTTACACTCGTCGAGAGCCTCAATTGCAATGGTAGTCGAGACTTTACTTGCGATGAGTGGATTTAGGAGAAGTTCTGTCAACTGATTCGCCATTGCCTCACTTCCAATATCTGGTCGTGCTCTAAGGACTTTCACGAGGTGTTGTCGAAAAGCGGGGAATTTGCGTCCAAGCTGGAAAGCAATGGTCGGAAAAATCAGCTTAATATCGCTGCGGTCCATGAAATCACGAGAGCAGAAAAAGCTAGCACCTAGTTTCCCACTCGCAAAAACGCGGTGACAGAAACTTTGAGCAATTGTGCTCTTCCCACTGCCAGCATGGCCGCCAAGCCAATATACGCGTAGTGCATTAGGATCTTCAATCCATGTTTCAAGTTGCTGCAGAATATTGGTGCGTGTTCCTGGATAACACAGATCGTGATTCCCTGATAAGTGGTCGGCATTCTTCGCCCTCGGAAGCTTGTCCAATAGATTCATGTCATCTATAAATTGGGTTCAGCATTGTTTGAAATATATGAGATATCTTATGAACCTTGTGACTATAAACTCATCAGAAGTGAGAGACACAGAAAGTAGAGAGTAACTTACCACCAACTGGGCAATGTTTACATATATATCCTTCTGCAACGAGAACTGATAGTCCGTAATGACCACATGAATGCGCTCTATTATACTTGCGATTGCCGCAGATTCATCTCCAGTGCTTATGTAGCGCGTTGATTGCTTCTTATTTTGAATATATACTAGGTCCTTGGCTAACACAGAAAATTCCCTAATAGTCAATTAGTAATTATTAAGCGAAGTCTTGGGACCCTAAAAGAAAAGCTAACCTTTCCAAAATTCGTTGTCGATTGAGCTCTGCAGCGTCCAAGCTTTGTACGCGGCTTCCAGCATCCTTGGCTAAATCAGACAGTCTTGTGATGAGCCGATCTGCGCTGGCTCGATTGTCTTTCCATTTCTTTTTTACGAGTGAATATAAACGTAATAATCCTAGTTATTCCGAAACATACCTGATGGTTCCCCAGCAAAAAAACCAGTCCGCCAAGGAGACTTTTCAGTGGTGGAAACGCATCAGAGGATTCTTTCAAGAATGCCAAACCAGTCTTGGCAACATTGACGATTGCATATTTCAGCTCATTAGGCCCTCCCAGCGATGCCTGGTCTTGGTTTGAGGGGGGTTGTATGATAGCCGGCTGAGGAGTTGTGTCGTGAGTCGACCTTGCTATATATTAATCAAATTTATTAGCACTGGCATATTTGAAAGAAACATTGTTTCTCTCACAAGATTGTGGCCCTTCCGTAAGCTTGCCTTTACCTTTCCGCTGAAAAATTGATTCGACTTTACGAGCAACAATTTTCTTCGGAGGCATAATGTGGGACGGGGAAAAGACAATGTATTAAGATCTTCGAAGTTCAAAGATGTTCAACAGCATGTCGTTGTCATCGCCTCATGGTGTGGGGTTGACTTGCGGCCAGTTTGGCACGTCCTCGTTGCACAAATAGATAAGGTTCAGATTAATATTGACGCCTAGCAGACCAAGGCTGAGCGCTGTTATTTTATTTTATTTATTTATGTGTATAATCGATTTATTGCAAAGCCCCCACTTAATGAATGTGAGGATTGTGGACGAGCGGCAAACTAGGTATGTGTTTTCCTGTTGTGCATAATATCGCGCTTCAAGTCCATGCCTCATTATTAGAAGAGCACAATTGCATTAATAGTGTTTGTCCTCTAACATTATCACGATCGAGAAGCTTCGAAGCAATTCATTTCTTTAGGCCTGCCCTTATCTTTGTTCTTGTAATAGATCTATAATTTGATTGTGTCGGCAAGAACCGTGTTACATCCCTTATTAAATATCAATAGAATGTTGAGTAGGAAAAGGAGACAGAGTGGTAAACTCCATCTTCATGGAAGAACGAAATGATGATGCTAGTTGCATAAATGTTCGGTGAAAGATGCCAAATCTATGGAACATCAACGTTGAGAACCAACTTAGCAACGCAGATTACACACGAATTGAAGCTCTGAAATTCCTCAGGCAACGACGGGATAGGCACCGGTGCTGTTGACGATAGCCCAAGTGGATATCCCGCTAGGATCGTCCTCGTTTAATGGGTGAAAGATCTCCATGTTCCTATCTTGAACTGGAGCGAAAGTTTTGAAAGTATCCATGTTTAGTTAGTTCGAGTGTAGAATTTGCTGGTGAAGACAACTAGATAGCTTAACTGAGTATATATATGCACAGGAATGTAACGTCAGGGCCAGACACGGAACCTACTTGAGCCAAATTTGGATTTGACGATGATGTAAGACTAGAGGAGTAGATCCGAATGGACTTTGCGAAGGAGAGACAATAGTACTGATATCGGTTACTTGATCTTTTTGTTTGGTAGTGGCATGTGTGTCATTTTTTTGCACGGCCTGTTTTGTTCATGTGCGTTATTGTGTTGCGAAATTTTGAGTAAATGACGTGTAGAGAGTATTGTCAACAGGAAACGTCGGAATTTGTGAGATACACCCAGGCAACGGATCCATGATTCAGGGTGCAGTGGCATTTGTGAGTTGGACCCAAACCGCAAAGCTCACATTTGTGAATATCTGCAAAAATACCCGGCGCCACCAAGGTCCGCTGAAACCCCTATGACCTGCATTTCTTAGTGCACCTCGGAGCCCTACTCGCATGTCATCTACTCAACGCCACGTTTCATAATTGTTCGTATATGAGGGCATATATGTATTGTTGCTTCAGACGCTGGCCACTGGAGTCTAGATATATTGCCTATGAGCGCGGTTTAGACTGGCTGTACAAAGACCCGAGAAGAGTGCATCGGCCACTAGAGGTAGAAGAGCGGCTGGCTGACTGACCTTATAAAGCGCTTGCAATCCTTTATCGAAAGAGGAGTGGATACCAGTAGAAGTCTGCTTGTAGCCCATAACCAGTTGGGGTGGCGCGAGTAAGCGAACTTTGCTGTATTGGCCATTAACGTATTTCTGAACATGGACATTGTAAGAACGAAGCTAGGGTCAGGTTCATTGAAATTGCAGTCGACGAAGCTCAAGTTCTATTAGGCACCAACCACAAATGTGCCATTATGCGAATTGGGGGCGACAAGTTAGACTCGAACCAGTCTCCTTCGGGTGCCGGAAAAGAGAAAAGGAATACGGTAGCTAATTCCTGACAAATCATACTTACCGTATCCATGACCTCTTATGTAAGCTTCAAGCCTTTCATCTGACCGGGAGTCCGGGACCGGTCATACTGGGTTCCAACTACACACTCAGGCGAGGAGCCAACGCAATCATCATCGCGAGACTCTGCAAGAGGATGGATCAAGTTGAGGCCGAGGTAACTAATTAGTAGATCATTCAAAAGTCAGCGAACACGACAAAGAATCTAAACTCATGGGTAGTGGGAGCAGGGCAATAAGTGTGGTGTTGGATGAGGAAGCAGACAGTGTGCTGAAGAGGAATGTCTCATTTTTCCTTTCACATCGATGAACCTTTCTTCCATGAACACTCGAAGCGGCTTATGTAAAGACTCAGTGGAGAGAAGAATATTTCTACTCGACTTACTATAATACACGAATCATACCAGGTGTAGGACTCTGCAGACGACCCGAACCCCCGGACCTAAAAAATATTGCATTGAAAACTTAAAAGAATGCATGGCGGCGTTTGGTCAACTTTCGATACTAGGTATGTTATTTTAAAATTGGGAAGAGTGACACGGACACGCCTCAACTTTTAAGGGGTATGTAGGTGAAGAATTTGCTCTGACTCGGCCTGTAGCTTGGAAGACACGCTTACCAATTTGTTCTCAGCGATACCTGCCCCGGTTTAAAAAAGACATTCGCCCTCGTGTATTCTTGGGATCCATTAGGTTGATGCCTTGCGGACCTTCTGACCTCTGCACATTCGGAAATCTAGCCTCTCACGCTAGTGTTCAAAGAACGACTGCCTTAGCCTCTGTCTTTCTACTTGTTATTCCCTCACAATCACCGACACCTTTTGTGCCTGTCATGGCCACACCAAAGTGCCAAGTCCAGCGCTCAGGCTTCTCAATGAGGTACATCATCTGAACCTCGACAGTGGCGTTGGCGGACGGAGCCCCTTGGTTCATTTTTAGTTTCGTTTCGGTTACTTCCACTAACTGATGAGACTGCAAAATAACGATAAAATTTGATTTCGATTTCGATTTCGACACGACATGCGGCCACGCTTGCAATCGACGGGAACACCAAGAATACCAACCGTCCCGAGCGCCCGAGCGTTTCACAATGTTCATCGTATGTCCTTTCTTCTATCTAATGTACAGAAGGATGACACCAGCTGTCAGAAATGCAGACAATTGGCGCCGAATGCGCAGCGCGTTACATGCGGGTGTGTACAGAGATGTCCTCTATTCTGAGAGATGTTAGCTTCCTAAGGCGTACTTTTAATAACATCCCCTTGGATTTTTCGAGATGGATCTTGATCTTAGAATCTTGACGTCATGTGGCCACATTCGTTATTATGAAGCCCTTCGATCATTAAACGACGGATTTCGCTGATTTAATATACATATACATAGATCGTTACAAACATGACATGGCATACGGGACTCGACAAAAACCTATAAAAAAAAAGTCTAGATTAATGATATGTGCGGAGGTGTGAGGGATATACCAGCAAAGGATTGCATGAATAAAATCCAGAAAAGAGAAATTTAAGTTTTATATTTAGGCCTTTATGCCCATTTCCCGAGGAGCGCCATGATGGCGCAGCCCGAAAGCATCGCTACAAGGGCAAATACAAGCTTCTTGTTTGACCCATCCATCATCTCCTTATTGAAAAGGAATTCATGCGCCAAAAGCTACAAAGAAAGCTAATGTCAATTACCAATAAAGAACTTGAATTATTCTGACCTCTACAAGTCCAGTATAGATGAGAATACCTGCACTCAATGAATCTAAAATCCCACTAACGATGGATGCTTGGGAGCTATCAGGATTGTACGTCGTTCGAATTCCAAGGCCTGCAGCGATGCCTATTGGCGTTGTGAAGCCGAAAATCATAGCACCCGCATAGGGAGCCCAGTGGTATTGTGGAGGCAATCGCATATACGCTAATCGGGAGCCTACACCAAGGCCTTCAAACGTTTCTAGAATTTATTCTTATTCTGGTGAAATTGTCTGCACACATAATGGAGATACATACGATGAAATATAAGCACAACAAAGAGAACCTTGAATTGCGGATCAACAGCCAAAGTTAGCCCTATCAAGACACTGAGCGGAAATGTTAGTAGTAGATAACATGACATCAATATGGATTTACCTGTGTAAGGCAACCCCAAATTCAAGAATTGCGACCCCAATTATCTGCGCCATTGCGTTATCGTCGAAACCCCTGTTCAATGCATTTAATGATTCTACGTCTCCCCCAGAGTCGGCACTATTCTTTGATTCTATTGGTTCAGACGATGCACCCTCTGGCCCATGCGCTGCGTGCCCAGAACCCAGATCATGAGCATGTGGATCTAATGTACAAATATTATTAAAAATAGCCATCATCTGTGGCAGAAATTTGGAATCCGAACCGTAGGTTTTACCGATTTTTTTCAATTTAGCGGTGCCCCATCGAAATGCAGCCAATTCGACGACGAAAACACTAAATATACTTAAAAGACAAAATGCGAGTGCATAAGGCTATGTAAACCGTTAGCGAAGGCGACAGGAAAAAATAGGGTAAAATAGCAGACATATTCTGCCCATCCAGGAGCCAAGCACGGTGACCCGAGCTCATCGATAGCAGGAGAAAGTAGATGTATGAAGGCAGTTGCGATCTGACAATAAAGACAAAGTTAATTAGTAACCGCTCATATTTAAAAAAAATTGTAAGGCGCACGATTACACCGGAGCCAAAGTACTTTGCAAAGCTGTAGATTAATGCACCGTCAGAAAGATAGATTTTTCCATTGACAGTGCAACATAACGCACTCGAAAACACCTTTCGGGACATGAATCCGAGTTGATCGTTTCGCGAGTACGGGGAATAATGCACCGGCCATCGAGCAGACCAAAATAATGAATATTGCCCCGACTCGCAGCCTAAGAAAATCATTGCCACCACCGCCTGACCCACAATTAAGAGCATCATCCAGAATTCGATGAGGCGAGGGATCAATGTTTGGGCCAGACATAGGTTAAAGAAAAGCAGATCCAAAAGATACAGATTTATATATAGGGCAGTATGTGGGGAGACCTCAGAAGTGAGAATTATAAGCGTTTGTAGACATTTGACAATCATCGATTGTGAAAGCCCTTCTAGGACCCCAAATAATGCCCTTGGAGGTATCCCTCATTTGAGTGGACAGAATTTGCGGAGCTTGTTTGGAAATATACTGTTCAAAGTTCCCCGAGTCGCCGCTGTCATTAGTTCCTAGATCATTATTAGGAATGTGAGGTAAATGAGAGAAAAGAACCTGTACAAAAGCCCGCACTAAGAAAATTAGGTAAACGACGAGCCACTCATTCGCCTAGACTTACCGAGTCGCTAAACATGTTGTGAATAGCCTTTAAGGGCATTATCCGGGGTACATTTTATGTGGCTATATGATTGTTCAATTCACAAATTCAGTGCCACTAAATTTTAGATCGAAATGTCACGTGTAGCCATAAGGGTGCCGTCACGGTGACAGAACCAGTCGACACGATGTGATGAGTCGGAAATAGTGGCACAGGCTAATTCAACATGCGCTTGACATTGTGTGTCAACAAAATGCCTTGTTTGGCAATATTTATACACAACAATGAAGCCACTCCTCAACTGAGCACGCGACTGTAAACTTGATGATGACACTTAACTTCCAAAACCAAATCCACGGGCTTGACGGCTAACCAACAAAACGCTCGATTGAAAACAAAAGTGAATCGTTTGATTACTGTGCAGGGGGCTCACACTGAATAGTACTGGCTTGTTTCAGCCCCAGGGTTATCGGAGGAAAGTTTGCTAGATACTCACCACAGATGATGTGATGAGCCACTTTGAAGGTTACTTCCTGTCACATAAGGTTTAGCATCAGAAAATGACAATCCACAGGCACATGTCCACATCACGGCAGAGCGGCAGACAGGGTCTTGTGAGACATAGAGGTATGTGCCAATCGAACAACATTTATTATAAAAATTACAAACTACTTAAGGAAGGATTACAAATCTGTTATAATCAACTTGCAACTATTTGCGAAATCGGGTGCTAGCAGGGGTTGCAGATCGATGATGTCAAAGGCACTTTTGTGCCATGCGGCAGCGGCGGCCACAGCGATCTTTTTACATAAAGGTTTTCTGGGATTCAGAAGACAGTCATTCCAGTCGAAAGGCCTCCAGATAAGGTCTTTGCGAAACAACAATAGTGAAGGCAGGAGACAATATTTTGAGCTAATTTTTTTAAGTAAGGAAAGCAGCGAAACTGCAGAAGATAGACAGGGATGCATTTCAAACTCATATGTCTTGTGATAAAGAAATACTTCTGCGTTGGACTCTGTGTGTGAGAGATGGTCGCAGCCCTCATGTGAAAACAAGGGTCAACTTTAATTCCTGCACATCTCCACAACATCTGATCTCATTTTCTAGCATGCCGACTTGAAGATCTTATAGATTCTCTTCCCTTCCTACTTAACACATCCAGCCCACAAAATGTCTTCCCTTACGGAAGAGAAACCACGCTTGTCGCCATACTCCAAGTTTTCCAAGCGTTGAACCCCATATGGTAGGATCGCAGCCAAATGAGTTTTCCCAATTTTCCTGGAAGAGCGAAAACCGTATGGCCACTTTGAAAATGTGAGCAAAGAAATTAATTGCCAGGGGAAAATCTGAGTATCAATATCCCCGTGAACCATTCGAAGTCCAACGACACAAGTGCATCAATTCCTTCTCGAATGAAGGAACAGCATGTTGCTTTTTTACAATGAATCCACTAGCATAATGGTACCGTTGAACGCTTGCTATTTTGAAAATGTCTCCAACCGACGCTAAAGAAATTCTCAATGATAAATTCAAAGCCCTTGCGGCTTTCCTGCCATGACGAATCCTAACAAAGGCTAAATAAATTCGACGGTCAAAAGATTTTCCACCTCATTGTCATCGCCATTCTCATTAGTATCGACCTTAACAATGACATTTGCCGTAAATTTTATGCCTCGGTATTCTGCCGAAGTAATGGTGGTGGTGTATGCACCAAATGTGTGGGATCCGACTCAACTTTTAAGAGCTGATCCACGAAGGTTAGCTGGAACTCCACAGCAAAATCTCCATTCCTTGCTGACTTCTAATTTCCCATGCATGGCTCAGAACCAACATCCGCGGCAGGATGAAGAA
Source organism: Cystoderma amianthinum (assembly GCA_036936965.1). Taxonomy (NCBI): domain Eukaryota; kingdom Fungi; phylum Basidiomycota; class Agaricomycetes; order Agaricales; family Squamanitaceae; genus Cystoderma; species Cystoderma amianthinum. The sequence continues at coordinate 60,375 of JASFDA010000021.1, forward strand.
CTTGTGAAGCCCTTTGGCGAGCTAGCGAGGGCCTATGTCACACCCAAGTCATAGTGCTTCATTATGTTTTTTTTTCTCTTTTTTTATATAAAAAAAGTTTATTGATCGGCGGCCCGGGGGCGTGTACCCTAAGGCTTATAGGGACCAGTACTTACGGCGTGTCTATCTACAGGAGCTGGAGGGAGCCTGTGAGGGTCTAGTAGAGCAGCGAGTGTCCTTATTATCTTATTAATTACACACCCCTTTCATTCAACATTTCTCATTCAATTTCGGATTTGAGATTGCAGAGCCTTTGTTTGCTGCCACAGAATCATATTTCTAATTTCAGATCTCATCTCTCTACTACATCCTCTTTAATTCAGAGATGCTGCAATTGTATATATATAGCGCCAGTCACTTAAGTTAGACACCCGACATAGGCTACGCCTCAAAGGGTGCTATAGGATTAATAATAATAATAATATAGCGCCAGTCAGTTCTAGTGTGAATGAAACGCACCAAAGAGTGGCTTAGCAATCATTATAATGTTGCAGAGAAGTAAAAATTCAAACTGGATTTACAATTTCCGCTTGCGACAAAGGGTTTGAACCGGCTGCAACAGGTTTAGGGATGCGTGGTTTACCCTTGGCGCAATCATGGATCCTTGGCGCGATTATGGGAAGTTTCACCGTGACGAGTAAAGCGCCTGCCTTGATTACCTAAGTAACGGCATATTTTTTTCAGCGGCTTTATCTTTTTCTATTCAGATTCTATGCCATTCTTCTCGCCCTCTCCTTGAGTGTACCGCTTCCCTTACCTCCTTGGATCCATCACCCTGCTTACCTGTGTGGCCCGATTCTTCTGGATGACGTGCGGGTTGTAAGGATCTCTATTTTCCGGTTATTCCCCTTTTATCTGAGTGAGTTGCAAATATACTTCTGAGTTGAAAGCCACAATCTCTCTCTGTTTGGTATACAACGTTAAAGCCTCGGGGAGAGGTGAAACCTGGGCGGCTGTCAGCAGGTGGTTTCTGGCCAAAGGGATAGGGAAAGATAACGCATCTGCTTGGGAAATACAAACTGATCTGTTGGTGGGGTGGAACCCTACAAGTACAAAATTACAATTGGGGATCTAATCTGGAAGTAAAATTGAAGCGCCTCGAGTTCTGTTTGCGGCGATAATCTGGTAAAGAGAAGTACACCTTTTTTTTATTATCGTAGATTATAAAGATCATCTCCGCAGGTCTCCACCGCGGATAGGAAGACACCAATGAAGAACAGCCGCCCTTAGTTAGCGACTCCTCGTGTATTATCACGCGAAGGATATGAATTTATCGGAGAATACAAGCCATGGTCAAAGAAAATTAACACCCTGGCCAATCACCCCACTGAAGCCGAACCGCTCTCATCGCCTTACAATGGAGTGAATTTCCATATCAAGGTGCGCTTCTATTTATTCGGTGGAATCCACTTCTGATATGATAGTCCTTTCTCGTAAGGAGTCCCTGCGAAGGATATATACCACAGTGGTGGCCGACCACGTTTCCCGAGGCGGGGATCAAATGGGCTAAGGTGTAAGATGGGGTGTGTGTCGTCGTTGGTTGTGTAGCGATAAGCAATTTTACTCTTTCTATCGGCCGATTCACTAACGAAGAGTCGTTCAGTCGGGAGAACTTGCCAACATTGTTTTTTTTGACGCCATGCGTCTCGATTACACGTTACAATACGCCGGCATATTGATCATACTATATAGCGAGAAAAAACCGACTTGTCATAATAATGCCATGCAGGGAATGGGGCCTTTGGGGCTCAAAAGCAAGGTAAATACGCACGTATTTAGATAATAACGCTGTTAAACTACAAGACCAAGACATTGGAAAGTAGAAGTCGCTTCAACTGTTCTCTTCAGTCTTCCCGATCAACATCATCATGATATATGCGCTGAATTGATAGTAACGTTTAAATATCTAAATTTAGCATCCGGCGGCGGTCGTCCGCACTGGCTGCCCTCAAAACCCTACTCTTGCTGAAGAGCGTGTCTTTTTAAATTCAAACTTCCAACATCGAGATTGAGGTGGAATTTCACTCGTCACTGAGTGTCAATATTGACCCGGAGATGAGTTGTATGTTCAAGTTGAGAGTGTCTTGTGAACTAAAAACTAGGATTTATCTGGGTTGTGGTCCTAATAATTGATTCCAGCCATCTCTCGACATGTTTACAAAAGAGAAATTACAAAATGCAGAGTCTGAATTGCGTCACTTCTGCGACTTATCTCCATAGGTGGGAACACTTGCAATGTTCTATCTCAACGTGGCCGGTGCCGGAACCATTAAAATGGGTTAAATCGGGTTTTAGCATCCCCCTATTCTATATTTAGCAACCTATCCACGGTATAACTATCACCAAGAAGCCTCAAGGCAACCTTAAAGTATCCTCCATTTAGGCACGGATATTGAAAGGTGGTGATTTGAACTGGCTACTTTCCATAGGAACTCATGTGACTTCACAGAAAAAATTTAAAAAAAGTCGGTCCGTGAAAATTTCTGATTCAAACTCAGTGTCAGGAATCGCTTTTAAGTGCTAACCACCTGGTCTTTACAACATAGGTACCTTTTTTTTTCCTTCTTAAGGTTTGGATAAGCGAAGCTTTCCTGCCGTTAAAATGTCTATGTCTCGGTCTGCTCGAATTTGGCTCCTTTTATTCGTCGATGTCATTTTCTTTTTTGTTGAGCTTATTACAGGTGAAATAGTTGGATATCCTTATTCCCCCTGCTGCGCTGACTGTAGTATTTTAGGCTATGCTGTTGGATCACTTGCACTCGTCGCGGATAGTTTCCATATGCTTAAGTATGTTTCTTGAATCATCCCATTGCGTCAGGGTATTGACCTCGACGCCAGTGATGTCATTAGCTTAATTGTTGCCCTTTACGCAATCAAGGTGACATTAGCATCGCATCAAAATGCATCTCACTAACAACTGTTTTGAAGCTCTCCAATGGAGGCTCTGTTGACTCTCGATATTCTTACGGATGGCATAGAGCAGAAATTCTGGCAGCCCTTATCAATGGCGTGTTTCTACTCGCTCTTTGCTTTTCGATTTCACTCGAGGCACTAGAGCGCTTTTTCAATACCTCAGGTAGCTCAACATCTGATAAATAAATTGTCTCTCATTGACTTTTACGGAGAAATATCCAATCCCAAGCTCATCGTTGTTGTTGGTTCCCTTGGACTTGCATCCAATATCTTTGGGCTTCTCTTATTTCATGGCATGTCCGCCTGCTTCTTACCTTCTATCGACGCTTATGAGACATACTAGAGCATGGCCATTCTCACGATCACTCTCACGGACAAGCCTCATCCCATTCAAGAACATCAAGTTCGGCCACTCAGGTAGAGAATGGTAGCGATGCCACACCCGCCCAAAAAAAGGCCGCGCATGGACATTCTCATTCCCGTCCCGTAAGCGAGGCTACTACCGGATCTTATCCTTCTATGTATGGACAACCCGCAGCGACACGCGCTTCTATCGTACAAACAGCGAATGACATTGCCTCTGCACGCTCTCCTACGGCACGCCGACAAAGCCCATCATCCATTCCATTCCGTGCATCCAATTCTCCGACCACACCGCAGCTTCCGCACGGCGAAGCAGAATCTACCGAGGAACCGCCGTCCCCATCTACTTATGTCGACGAAGGGACACCCCTCCTACACGAACGTCGGGCTTCTGAACGCGGACATAGTCACGCCGGGTCAATGAACATGAGAGCCCTTATTCTCCATGTTGTGGGTGACGCGTTGGGCAATGTTGGCGTTATTGCTACAGGCCTCGTTATATGGCTCACCTCGTGGAGCTTTAAAGATTACTTTGACCCATTTATTAGTCTTTTCATTACAGTTATTATATTCTCAAGTGCGCTTCCTTTAGGTAAGTGATTTTCGTTATAGTCAGCGGCTGGTCACTGACCTCAGTGATCTCCTAGTCAAGAGCGCATCATTTATTCTTTTGCAAGGGGTTCCCTCGACTGTGTCCTTCGAAGAAGTCAAGGAATCAATACTTGCTGTGGATGGAGTGCTCTCTCTCCACGAGTTGCATGTCTGGCAGCTTTCAGAAACAAAAATAGTTGCTTCAGTCCATGTACTCGCTTCTCCTAGTCATGACTTTATGCCCATTGCAGCAAATATTCGGAAAGAGCTGCACCACCTTGGAATACACTCAAGTACAATACAGCCAGAATATTCGTCTGGAACTAATCCTTCTAACATTCTTGACCAAGTAATATCCCATCACCGTAATCCTCGGTCGTCAACTAACCACTCTTTCAGTCAACTGACAAAACATCGTGCCTTATCCTTTGCCCTGTGGATCAGCAATGTGATCCTTCAGAGAACGCTTGTTGCCGTAAGTTTCATTTCCATATAAAATAAATCCCTTACGGATCTCGTTTTTAGCGCCTCCTTCAATTGATGTATGAACCAGAAACTTGGCACAATGGGCGGGGGTCTATGGCAAGCGTCAGAAAAATACCCATTCCTAGACACATCCCCATCAACTCACACTTGCTGAGATTAAAAGCTCATTACGACAACCCCAAGAATTTGGCACGACTTGAGGGCAAAATTCGACATTTAACATATGCTTTCTGTGGAATTTATTTGTGTTATATAATAAAATATATATCACCCGAGTTTGATACAGGTGGCCTTAGAAGGGATATTTTAATGACGACGAATATTTTTGCCAAGAAAAAGTTGATTAATGTTCTTCGAAGGGGAGTTAAAAGACAAGAGTAAAGAATGGAACGTAAACTCGTCCGAAACGGTGAGTCATTTTTCCAGATGATCAAGGTAATATTAATCGACGGTCTTTCTAGTTTAACTCAGGCATCAGAGATCCATTGCAAAAATTAATGAAAAATCGGTATATGATAACTTCACAGAGAAAAATATACTTGTGCAGCTGACCTGGGGATTCTCAATTTTCCATGAACGTGGTTCTGTGTTGGGTCCGTGCGATCGTGTAAGGGGAAATGTTTTGTGTAGAGACGTTAAAGAAACGCAAAGGTGTTGGGATTTAACGTCCTGGAATTCGAGAGTGGCATGAGGGGTCTGGGGTACGCGGCCATCTATACTAATCAACATCGTATATATTACGCGGCCCAACGACGAATAACCCATTACTACTGTTGTCCAGGTGTTTAAAAAGTTGTTTAGTTGTTTTCATTGACTAGTTACACACCAATTTTCGAGTTTCTCCGCAACATTTTGCAAATATATGTATCCAATAGTATTCTTTAAAACGTGTAAAAAAAAAAAAACAAAGAATTGACATTGAGTACGGAGGAGGAGAATTTGTTCTCTGATATCGAAAACCATCAAAATTTCTCATTGAAACCAGATCTGTGTTGATCCACTCAGTTAAAATTTTGAGAAATCACATCTACATAAAGGGCGTACAACTGTGAAATTTGGGATAAAATGAAGAACGTTTGAGTTGTACAGCTACGAAATACTAGTTGGGAAGAACACATTTATTATGTCCATGGTATGATCGATTAAAACTCCTGACACATTTTACCAGCAACACCCCGACAATAGCAGAGCCCAATAAATCTTCACAAAATTTGAGTTATAGTACCTTATATGCCTACAAGCCGTCTTGTAAAATATTGAAAGAAAAGAGCGAGGTACTTAAATTCAAGCTGCACAAGAATAAAGTGGCGGTGTAAAAATGAAAATAAAAATATCACCATCAGGCTTAAAAAGGGTGGACACAACTTTCCTCCGTTCCCGTTGCCGAAAATGCATCATAAGCAGACGGGGAGGCTCTTCTACGGATAATATCTCAACCGAGACCTACAAAAAGAAGCCCCAAATATAAATCGTTGTGGCGTTGCTTCTTCTCAATGAAAAAAAGATAGAAATCCCCTCCCATCGACTCCGATCATATCCAAAATATCTATAGGACAAACATAGAAGTAGTAGCTGAATCACCCTGAAGTGAAAATATCATCAAAGATTTTTGCAAGTATTTTGTACTTTTCTGAAAATTCGAATGAATAGAGGACTAGATTTAGATTTCTGCAACATCAGTTCGTACTTTTTAAGAGCACCTATCGCTTTGGAATGGTGGCTCATTACGACCCTGTCTGCCGGTGTGATGCCGTGATGGACGTTGCGTAAGAACCTGAACCTTATGGGACAAGCCGTAACCTCCAGAATGGCTCGTCCCACCATCTGTTATGACCTGACAGAACTTCCTTCCGATCACATGGGACAGGTATGTGCACCCACTCTAACGGTTCGAACGTGTTCTAACCATTCACTTTGACGGGACGCTCATCTAATGCATTGTACGGGTGTTTTCCCTCGATGGACGCAATAAGCTGCGTATCGATTCATAGCAATCTTTTCATCCCATCAAGACCGTTGTCTGGTTGTAGGTCATGTTCTTGCTCGTCCTCATTAAGGCGTTAGGCTAAGATTACCTAGGAAGGTGTTTTTTTTGACACAATGTTAACCGCTAGTCAATGCTAGAGGCTTTGCTAACGCGTTAAAACCCTAACTGGTCGAAGTTATCAGTACGAGGCATATTTTGGAGTAGGGAAAATAGAAAAGGGTCCCGTAAAGCACAATGGACCTGAGGCAAAGCGCGTGTGTCTCAAGCAGGTCACTGCTAGGCAAGGTCGGAAGACTCGCTAGCCGTGTGCACCCACGGTGGTCAAGCCTCGGCTTAGAGTTGTGCTGTCAGTGATCTTGAACAACAGGACCCCAGATATTTCCTTAAAAGCTATTCTCTGCCCAAATTTTTTGACTACAATCTCAAGACAAAGATCTCGGGACATAGCCAAAGCATAGATGCGATATCTAATCTAACTCGTATTTCCTTCGCAGGCTAGCAGCCCGGTGATTGTAAACGAATAAGGTTGCTCAGCATTCTTGGTACGGCTTTCGATAATATCCTTTATTAGTGTTAGTTTTAATCTGGGCTATTCATGCCCGTTTTCTATCCGCGATATCAACGTGAAAACTAAAGTAAACTTGTCTAGATATGGGCTTTGTTCGGGGTCCTTGAAGAGTGTACAAATGTTGTCAAATGTATCCACACACTCTATATTTATCAAGAAGATGTTGACGTTTAGAGGGCCCTCCTTTGCACAGCTCCGTGGTCTTTCTATATAAATTCTCATGCTTCGGACCTTCTTCTCTTTGCCTGACCCCCATGTCCGCCCCAGTATTTCACGCTACTCCTCACCGGATTCTGGATGACGCGCTTAATTGCGGAGACGGTGGCGGCGATGATAGATTCTTTGGCCTGCGAATAGCTTCTCTATTCATTATAATGGCCTGCTCAATGACGGGAGCAATGTTCCCTGTACTCGCGAAAAGAACAAAATGGCTTAACGTTCCTACAAATGTCTTCAAGTACGTTGCGTGGAAGTCTACTTTCCTATGGCTCATAATTTTTGTAGCTTTGCGAAATACTTTGGTTCTGGTGTGATTGTGCGCTTTAAAATCTCTCCCGGGTCCAAGTTGTTGCTAAGGAGATATTTTATTTTTTGTTAGATCGCAACAGCATTTATCCATTTACTTGCCCCAGCTGCCAGTACCGATGAGCTCGGGTCACCTTGCTTATCTCCTGCATGGCAAGAATATGTGCGCTTTTTTAAACTTATTTAACACCTCTGTTGACAGTTCATGTAGCCATACGCGTTCGCATTATGTCTTTTGAGTATATTCAGCATCTTTATCGTCGAATTGATTGCATTCCGATGGGGTACTGCTAAATTGAAAAAAATTGGCAAAAGCTACGGTTAGTATCAACAATCTTCATACTATATGATAATAGTTCAATTCAGTTTATAACAGATCCACATGGTCATGGTGTAGGTGCACACAGTGCCCATGGGCCGGAGGGCGACCCATCTGACCCAGCTGAGAAAAAGGATATTGCCTCGTCGGGAGACAACGAGTCTGTGAAATCAATTGGAGTCTTTGACGATAATGCGTTGGCACAAATTGTTGGTGTTGCCATTCTCGAGTTTGGTGTTGCCTTGCACAGGTAAATTAATACCTCCGACATCCTGAAATTTGTTTAAAATATCTTTCAGTGTCCTGATAGGTTTAACTTTAGCCGTCGATCCACAATTTAAGATCCTCTTCATTGTGATCATATTCCACCGTATGTCCCCCTATTACAACCACATCAAACCTAACCAAGAGAGATATTAGAAACTTTCGAAGGCCTTGGTGTTGGCTCCCGCTTGGCGTTCATGCGGTTGCCTCCAAGATGGAACTGGGCACCGTATGTAGGCGCTTTTATTTACGGCATCACCACTCCCATAGGCATCGCTGCAGGCCTTGGCATTCGAACGACGTATAACCCGGGCAGCACAAAGGCATCCATCGTTAGCGGTGTTCTAGATTCTTTGAGTGCAGGCATTCTAATCTATACTGGACTGGTAGAGGTCAGTATCATAAGACAAACTCAAGCTCCCATCAGTTACTGACATGCATTTTAGCTTTTGGCACATGAATTCCTATTCAACAAGGAGATGTTAGAAGGGTCTGAAAAGAAGCTTGCATTCGCCGTTATATCGATGTTATTTGGCTGTGGAATCATGGCACTCCTTGGGAAATGGGCGTAAGAGTACCTTTCACCACTTTCACATATGCTTTCCCACCTTCATTGGTACGTTTTTACCTGCTAACTACTTTTTTGTACCTTTGGAGTACTTCTACATTCTATATGCGCATCAATATATATCCATATTAAGTGGACCACGAACTGGGTGATATGTTGGATGGTCGATCCTGGCAAATGCTATTCACGGGATAGATTGTACTTCCGACGTGTGAGAATGAAACTGAAACCTGAGGGCCATTGACATAGAAGATCACCTTCATCTCGATAGTGAAACGACTTCTTCTTATAGAAACATGGGAGTACTGAAATGGATGTTGAATCCATCGGAGTTGCGAACTGTTTGACATTGAACCCGACGCCTGATGAAGCGAGAACCCTAGCAGTCAGATATGTACACTACATCAATGCAGCTCATGGCTTGTTTAGAAGTCATGATTGGCAGGGAAATGTTTCGGATCCAAAATTTCCAGGCACTTCAGTCAGATGGTACCTCAAAGGAAGAGTTGCGTAACATATTACCCACCTTGCAAGATGAAGCCACTTCCGAGGGACCAAAACCTCGGTCAATCACCGCGGTCAGCCCATGCATCATCTAGGTAATGAAGCAAAACAAATAGTGAGCTGTTGCGTGGATGATAAAGGAGGGCTAAGGAGGATGATAAAGGAGGGCTAAGGATGATGTTTGTGGCCTAAGTAACATGCAGGCGGCGTGCAAATCTTTGTCATTTTTATAACCGGCCAACCATCATTTGATTGACCTCGAAATCCATACTGACATTGTTATCGATATCTCCAACAGAAATAAAACCACAAATAATCATGCCATGTCATTCTGCGTGATAGAGTTGGGCAGTGTTCGAAAAGGTAGTAGATTGGCTTTCGTAGTAATTGTGAAAGACCGTGAGCCAGGACGAACTCTTCCTCTGGTGATTTCATTAAGAGTCGGAACGGCTTTCCACATCCTCCTGATCGCGGCAGGGTTCAGTTCCTGGAGAAAGGAACAGTAGAATTCCTGTGGAAATGATGCATCAATCATGAGTCGGCCTGCATTACTGTAAAGAATCGAGAAAATTGATTACTTGATGCGATCTGTTTGTACCAACCGTGACCCTCTCTGGTAAAGATGTTCCCACTGCTCTAGGGATACTCTATATTCAACCCAATCGGGGACTTCCGGGGCAGTCCATGGAGAAATTCTGTGTCGAAACTGAAAGCGATGATGTTAAGCCTGAATACGTGAATAGCAACCTTGCCCCTCATATGTACCGCTTAGCCTATCAAAAGTATTTGCCGGCGACGACACAAGGAGTCAAAAATTTATCGTGGTGAATTTCACCCTCCAGTTTTAGTTTTCATACCTTTCCCCTGTTGTATTGGCCAACGACAGAATGGTACCAGTTGAGTCGTTAAGATGCTTTTCAATTTGAAATCGTCTCATTTCCAGGAGCAGATTAGGCTGCCTAGCAGAAGTTGCATGAGTGCTAAATGTGTGCATGAGCTAACTGAAAAGCTTCACCTGGTAACAGATGATACCAGCATAATGACTCTGAGCAGTCATTTGTGGACGGCGGATTGGGGAATCTCATCCTGGTGATCGATGATCAGTGTGATAAATTGTGGCTGTGCGCCTAGTTACCTCTATGATGCACAAATCAACTTGTGGCACTATCCGGCAAACCTTTCAAGGACGTGGAGGTTATTTTGCATTGAGTTCGGTAGTCCCTCAAGTCGAATCTGGTCGCACACAGCCAGCAAGAGATTCTGGCAATGCTGAATTAAGATTTTACATTGTTCTTTGTTCCCAGAAACATTATGATGCTGCTTCCAGGCAAAAGCGAGTGCATTGCAGGCGGCGCTGACAGCGTGAGGTGCAGCTAAGATGGCAAGGGCCCGGCCATGGGGATGATACGGAGTTGTAAACCAGAGAGCTCGAGGAATGGGAGAACCCAAACACGAGCACTTCCTGACACAGCAATCGCTGTGGGCCGAATGCTGTGAAAAAGCAGGGAAAGAAGTCTATCCGGCGAGGTGGGGTGGACGGAGAACCCGCTTTCGCATCAGTGTTGTGGAATCACTGGAACGATAATAGTTTGATAGGTCCGCCATTCAAGGTGCCTCGAACCGGGGGCCTGGGGGTGAAATATAATCACTACAACGCGTGTCTTCACAGGCATAAATTTACATTTGGGGTTGCCAGGACTGGAAGATCGCCGCATTTCAAACGCTACAGCCCCTCAGAACTTGAAGATGTTAATATTATTCGAAATTGGGGTACTTTTATACCTTCTAGGAATCCGAATAACCAGTCGTTGCGTAGACACAGCCAGAGTACCAGCCAGCTTGCCTTTCCAGGGTATAAATTCACATTTTGGAGCGCTAAGAAGGAAGACGAGACACATCACTGCCAAACCTATCGTCAGGTGGTCTTGAGTCAAGGCCCGGGAAGACATTAGGGCCGGTTATCATTTCTTCACACCCCAGACATTGTCAACGTTCAACGTGCGCATGTATTACGGCACTCTGCGCCGTCGCCACACCCTGGTCTATAGACTGGAAGGAAGAGGTCGCGGAGGATGAGTGACTAGAGCGGAATAAAGCCAAGAACTTCTCGGAGGTGAGTAATATGTACCGAGCCAAGGCCTCATGTCCAGCAAATAAATACCAGTCGTCATTGTACGCAAGAGGATAGATGCTTGAAGCGTCCAAAGAAATACATACGGAATGGATCGTAATTTTGGGGGGAACAGGGGCCTACTAAGTATAACAGCCGCAGCCGAGCGATGATGTATTGTGTTACCTTCCATTTACAAACCATTTCTCGGCACCGAACGATAATGATACTTACCAAATCCTGTTCTGGGTGAGCTTACCTACCCTTTGCTTAATGGTGAAGTATTTAGCTGTTCAACGTTACTGCGTTCGCTTAGGATTATTACAAGTCAACATCATATCGGCGTGGCCATCCTTTAAAAAATCCCTCAACCCAGCGTTGCTATTCTTCCACCAGTATCATTCTGCCAACAACCAGCCTGGAGGCTATCTGGGCAGAGCTAATTTATCCTGATCGTTTTCCTTCGGATTCGAAATGATGTCAATTTAGTTTCTCAAATTACGGCCGCACTATTGCTCGGCGTAAATGCGGATTCCAAGGGTAGGGAGCATTTTCGGAGGCCTCTGACCAAGCATCCCATTTTGGCACCGCCAAC
>JASFDA010000022.1:0-71787 GCA_036936965.1 Cystoderma amianthinum
TCATCGAGTACAGCTACTTGAATAATATTAAAGACCTCTTCGCACCCGTACGTGAGGCTGGTTTTAGGAGCCTGGGTATCCGGTATCCTGCACAGACACCAGTAACGAGCCAAACTTCCGGAGGGTTGCAGTAACGAGTGATGTTATTGTTGTTTGTCAGCATCACATCACTAGATAGATTCACACGCTCATTTAAAAGCCTTCTCTGTAAGGTTATGCATAAGGACACTCTGTGATGCGAGCGGATAATGCATCACTGTTTGTCTCTCATGACAGGCAAGTAATGCATCATATTGCTATATGGGCTGGACCTGAGCCATTCGTTCCTTGTTGCTGCCCTCGCTTGCTTGTACCTCATGTTCTCTGTATCGAGGCAGCCAGCCCTCCCAAGCAAGTTCGAATCTGGCTCTTATTGTACTGCTTAGACCTCAACCAGAGTCGTGCACTTTATCACTGAAACTGCTTTTTCATTCAAATGATTTCGCTGCAACGTTTTGGGTACTACAGTTGGATTTGATCTACCTGAATTTATGTTGGCTCACGTGAATTTGGATGCTGTTGCGGCACAATGCTCGGAGTCGATGCACATAACTCACAGCTTCAAGCCTCATATAATATGCTGTGTAGCGCCTAGGTTTTTGACCATCTCTCCACCCGTCGCTTGACTCATTGACAAAAATATTCCCGCCCTTAGTATATCATGTCCTCGCTCTTTTTATCCCCAAGCTACCCTAGCTGTGTTTCACGCAAATTGAGAAAATTACGACCAAAGAGGATTTCGTCTGTGGACCTCTCAACTGCTGGTTATAGCAGTCGTGTCTCAGAAAACCAAAGGTCCTCCTCCGATTTAACATTTTCAACTTTTCAGACCCAGGCGTCACCTGTTACAGTATCCCCACGCCCACTCTATAATTTTCCCGCAACCCAGCGTAGTACCTTGACTCGCTTTAAGGCATCGTTTGTCGAGTTTCCCAGGTCACTTAAGGAGTCTTTCTTCAGCAAGAATTTCAGAACGGCAGATGATCCCGAGGGAACATTTACACCTTCATCGGCCTCATCTCCAGCTCTTGGATTCAGTCTTGAGCAGGCGACCATAATATTTGAAATTGTAAAGAGTATTGGAGATGGAGCAGTAAATATCCCAGGTCCCAAAATTGCTGCTGGAGTTGCTAAAGAAATTGCGATGATTGCACAGGTAGTTATTTTTTTATTTCAGCTAAACAATGGTGGTACTGAAATTGCATAAAGCGAACAAAAAATAATTCAAAATCATGCTCAACCATTGCGAAGCAATCATGTGAATTAATCAACGCTCTCACCGAAGGTTTGCAGCGCAACGCCACTGCCATGGAAGACGATCTTGTTGCTTCTATTGATACATTTACAAAGCAAGTGTTTTTGTCAATATTATTCTTCAATTCATCTAAATGTCTCTCAGCGACCTCAAAACTATTTATGGCAGCCTGACCAAGGATCAGAAGAGGAAGTCATATCAACGCTTGCTCAATATTGACAAAGATGCCGATGCCGTTGATATTGCGACGCGTCGCAATATTTTGTCGCGCAGCGCTAAGTTGTTCCGGGTATGTTTTAAGGCGCCGGTCTTTGACTCATTAGAATTGATCTTCCTAACATACTCATTCAGGCCAAGGGCCAAGCCAAGGTATATCTTAATGAAAGTGAGACGGAAGTCATCAACAAAACTATTCTCCAAATCCGTGCCCACATAATGATATGCGAACTTTGCTTCTCAGCAAAGATCGGTTCTGGTTTCAGCTGGAAAAACCTGGCGAGATCCTGCTTCCAATCACCTTTCAAATAATTCCTACTCAAGTCTTTAGAGCATACTTTTCCCTCCAAACCTGGATTGTTTTCCGTGTATATCTGGTGTAATTTGAGTATTATGTAGTGGAAGTTGAGCCGTCAAGAAACTCAAACCGCCGACGACAGAGCAAACCCTCAATGAAGACACGGTTCCAGTAGCAGCAAGATAACATAAATGCACCGGGACAAAATTTTCAGCGAGATTGCCTGAATTACTGAACGAGTTGATATATAATACAGAATAGATTTGGATTAGATTAGCTCAATGAAACATTATGTAACTCCGAGTAGTGCTTACCATCGACCACTACTTATCATCATGCGGAAACAATTAGACCTGGACGGACACATCTCGCATGCTCAAGGTTGCGGATAAAGCGTTTCTTTTACCTCTTCGCTTTGTGTCAATGCTCACAAATGAGCCGTTGACATTCTTGATACATCTCGTCACTCAGGCCACCTCGTTCGCACTTTCCTAATTCCCTCCCTTGTGCGCCCATTACGATAAGCTCAGTAAGCCATTTATTCGGTTTGTCCTCACTCAGTTGATTTAAACAGCTGGAAGTAGCGTTGCATATGGTTTAACGGCATCATGAGCAGGTATATGGCCTGACTTGTGAAATTCGACTTTCCAAATTAAGCGGCCAGATCTCAACCCTGCAGTCCTCTACCTGGAAGGACCCATGTTCTTCGGAACACTGCTCAAGATCAAGGACTAGGTCGACTCTCACCTTGAATGCCTCTATGTCTCTTTTCTCGCTCTTTTCTCGCTCCCCTCTTTCCATTCTATACCTCACATACTACTAACGCCTTCTCCACGTCGTGTCTAACAGACTCAGCGAGCTCTGCCACTGAATTGGATAAGGCAAATGATGCGTACCCAGGATCTATAAGATTCCATGTCCAATTTAGATGCTGTTGAGGCACAATCCTCAATGCACATAACGACTCCATAAGCGCTCCAAGCTTCGAGCTCAAGTTGATGGGCCTCATATTCACGGAATGCAGTACTGGTGCTGTTCGTCGGTACTTCTGGGCCAAAGCTTCTACCCCTCTAACCACTACCGTCACAAAGGAAAAACGCCATCCGCCGTTATAACATGCCGTCGCCCTTGTCATCCCCACGCCCTTGCAACCGGCTTTCGCATACTTTTAGCAAGCCCCGATCATCTAGTCCCGATTGTAGTGGTAGTGTCTCCACAAACGCTGGCACTTTGTGCAGCACGACTTCAAGGTCAACCCTGCAGGCCCAGTCGCTACATATACCTGAAAAACCTACACTCTTCATTTCGCCCTCGGCCCAGGCGGTCTTGACCCGTTTCGATGGGTTGATCTCAAAGTCTTGGCGCGGTCAACATTCCTGGCCTCAAAGCGGCGGCCCAACCGCCACCGAGAGTACAGGGATTGGACTGGTGAGTTCACATCTGCATTCATTGTCAACTCCAGCATCATTGATCTCTTATAATGCCAATAAAGAACAACTCGAGCGCCTGCATGATCATTACAGAGCAAGTGTTCCGGCTATTTACATCGGTTGTTAATAGTTTGCAGCACAATGTCGAATATTTCCTCGTTATGTATATCGAAGAATTAATAAAGTGAGTAACCTCACGCGTTTAAATCGTTTTGTTTGTTTGTTTTTTCATAGCACTAATGGTATATCTTCAGCAATTTGAAAATGATTCAACACATCCTGATCACGGTTCAAAAGACGAAACTACAGCGATGCATGGATCACACCGACGAAGACGCTGAAGATATTGTAAAATGTAGGGACGTTTCGCTACGCAGGACAGAGTTGTCCCAGGTACGTCCTGCTTGTTCTGATAATTTACTTTCAACTAAATAAGAGCTATCATGTGTCAGGTTAGGGCGCGAGTAGAGATTATCCTCCCTCGGAACAAGACGAACGCCAACAAGGCGATTCTCCAAATGAGCACTCGTATATTGGTACGCTTTTTGTATTACTGTTATTTAGTTTATTCCATAGAAATTAATACTCGGAACAGTGGCCTCTACCAGTCAGGGTGACCATCGACACGCAGACCTCTGCGCATATTAGATAAGAAAACGTGCAACATTTGCTTCTTGCGTGCCAATTTTCTGACCTCCTAAAGCTCATGGCGCTTCCAATTTCGTGTGATAGTGTAAAAATAACACGCTGTATTTGTATCCAAGTAATACATAGCTATTACAATTATGTGATGGATATAAGAGTCCTCTTTAAGAATGGCAATATTTAAAGCACTAGTTTGTGGTATCGAGACGAGAACTCGGTCAGTGCCTTGCCCTGCGCTCCCAGACTATACCATATTAATTTTATGGCATTTGGAACAGGACACCCATGTGGCGTTGCTGTTCCGCCTTGTAGTAGAGAGCTATAAAATGCTGTGATAAAGGGACCGTTGCGCTCATCCGTTATAGCTAACCCTGTTTTCACTGTTCAGCCGCTCAACATCGTTGAACATTTTGGAAATGATTGAAAAGAGACGTATGACAACAGCCAATCGGACCACAGACGGAAAAAAGTCGACAAAACGCGATCACCGATGACGCGCGGTAATTGAAGCGCAAAAACGCTCAACCCAAAAAATCATTGAACACTTCGAACAAGCGAAGGTTGGTGTGGTGAAAGACCGACACTACGCAGTGACACGCCTTTGGCACTTTCATAAAATTTGATAAGAGTCGACATCACACTATCTATCTCGCCTGTCACATTGTGTCACCCTCAACTTCATCACACTCATTCAAAAAATTGTAGCGTGGCTTGAAGTCTGTCTAACTCAGAGAATCTCACTAGAAATTTACTTTTCTCCTCATGCATTCTTCAAAATTGATTCCTGTCGTAGCCCGGCCCACGTCTTATGGTCATTACAGTTTATGCCATGTATAGACTGCAGTGCAGGTGCTGTTCTCTAGCGCTCCTAGAGTCCTAGCCCTCTCTTTACCCACCATCCGACTCAATAGCAAAGACATAACTCCCGCCGTCGCAATATCATGCCCTCCCTCTTTTTATCCTCGAGCTCTCTCAGCCGTCTATCACGAAAATTGCGTCCAAAGAAGATTTTATCTCAGAGCGCTGGTTATTGCAGTAGTGTTTCAACGAGAGTAAGATCCTCGTCCGCTACGACTCTTTCACTACCGCCGACCGTTCAGGCTCGATCACCACCTACTATCACTGCAACCTTACCACTCAATACTCCTCCCTCATTCCAGCCGAATACCTTGACTCATTTTAAATTTTCATTCTTGAAACGCAACAAGTCACGTAAGGTGTCTTTCCTCCCCAAGATCTTCAAAACGAGAGCGAATTGTGCCAGGGAAACAACCGTACCACTTTCCGTCTCGCCTCCCGCTTCTGGATTCGGTCTTGCGCAGGCTGCTGTAATATTCAAAGTTGTAGCAAGTATTGGAGATGGAGCTGTGAATGTTCCCGGTCTTAAGGCTGCTGCTCAAGTTGCTAGCGAAATTGTAAGGATTGCACAGGTAAAGTCATTTCTTTGTTACTATCCATAACGGTAGTACTCAGATCATATAAAGCAAACGAAGAACAACTCGAAATCATGCCTAATCATTGCGGAACAAGCATGTCAATTGATCAACGCTCTTGCTGAAGGTTTACAGCACAACACCACGACTATGGATAACCATCTTGTTGCTCATATTGATGCATTCACAAAGTAAGCATTCGGGACTTTCTCAAATCGTAAATTAATCGAAAATACCGCTCAGTGATCTGAAAACCATTCAAAACAGCCTGGCCAAGATCCAGAAGCGGAAGCTATATCGACGCTTGTTCCACGCCGACGAAGATGCCGGAGATATCGTGACGTGCCAGGACATTTTGACGCGTAGCACAGAGTTGTTCCAGGTACGACTTTGTCTCTTCTTTGATTAATTTATCTTTCAATATAAGAAACTTATGCAGGTTAAGGGCCAAGTCCAAGCATATCTAGGTCGAAGCGAGACCAAAGTAATTAAGGACGAGACCAAAGTAATGAAGGAAGCTATCCTCCAAATCCATGCCCATATATTGGTATCTAGACTTTACTTGGTTACTACATTGAAATTTACACAGTTATCATAGGGCGGCGCAAAGGACTCTGATGCTATAAAGTACGTTACGAGTTGTGCTAATACGGTAATCTCTAACAATCGTGCAGCTCCCCTAATACTCGCAGCTCTCCTATTACTCCGAGTCTTCTAGCACCTCTGGCAACTCCTAGTCTCGTAGATCCCGTCCTGGTCATTCATTCTCCCTCAGGCAATACAAGTAGAAAGAACGAGCCGTTTAGCGTCCTTAATATAGATTTTACAGCTAGTTTTTTTTTTTTAAGTAAGTATGATTCGCTGTGACCGCACGACCCGGTCGCACCCCGTTTGGGCTCAAGTCACCAGGGTCGATCGCTGACTCAGCACTCGGCATCCCTGCGTTTCGCTGTGCGGTCACCAACCTTCCACGTCCTCTTTCCAACCCCCGCTCCGTCTGGTCACCGCTTTTTTGGCCTGCCAGGTCACCACCTTTTCCCTGTTCCCCCGGCGGGTTCAAACTCCGCGCACTGTTGGCGCTTCGTTCTATCAATTCTTTAGCTTCTTGTAGTAGTTGATGTTATCACGATCGATCATGATCGATGATCGATGATCTTTTGCAGGGTTCAACGTTTTCCGAATCAAGGTCTTGCCCTTGTCAATGTCTTGCTTGTCTTTTGATCATACATACGACAAGCATCTGGTGAAACATTACACATTAAGTCTTCTCTGTTGAATAAATGAAGATGATGGTGGTATGTCACTGAGAGCAATTTTAGCGTGGCTCAATGGGCTCTCCATATTGTGCGCTTCGTCATCTCGTATCAGCCACTTCAGTAATGACCTTTTCCTTCAGTTCGTCTTTGTGACCACTTGAGTAGGACACAATTTGATGCGTATACAGAGGTGCATAAATGGCGCATATATACATCTTTTCGAGTGTTTGTTCTTCGTGTTCACTCTTATATTGTAAGTTCTATCAATTTAATAATGTAGGTGAGTAGCTTGGCTACGCTTCAACCCCGAGATAAGTGCGGCACCGCCCACACAACTGCAGTGCCCAACACAGCATATGCTAGTTTGCACATGGCGACCTTCGCCTTCCAGGTCGCCATTCTTTCGGTGAACGTTGGACCCTCATCGGTGTGCGTTCTACTTTTCTCTAGTACAGCCATCGCAGTGTTTTCTATATAGTAGCGGTCTTTGTAATGTGCATCACACTCCCCACAGAGCGCATGACGGATCTCACGTTCCAGCTGGCACCAGCCTCGTCAAGCACAGCGACATCTTCGGGAGTGAGCACTGCGGAAAGTAGAGATGGATGGCAACTTATAAGTAATTGGACGCGTTACGAACCTATATCCTCCGCATTTATGTATTCCTCCAACCCATATTTCTTTGAGCTCGCACTAGAGAGTAATATAAAAATTCAGTGTGGTCAGGTAAATGAGTTACACACGTCACAGGGGCTGCGCCCTTTGCCTTTACCCATGCGAGTAGCACTTGCCTCGGGGATACCTCAAGCCGATTAGCAATGGCATTGAGTGGGGCGTCCAGCGGTCCCCCTGGGAGGGCTCTGATTGGTCTATTGTAATGTTGAGATCAGCGCGAGGTATTGGAAATGAAATACATAGTATTTACTACTCACTCAAGCGGGCGCATTTTGTTAATTGCTTACTCTTGACTCAAACATTCCAGGCCTAAAGTTTGTATGGGCGTACTACTGCGATGTTGTGCTCCTTGCAGAACGCGATGATGGGAGCTTCGGATGCGTTCACGTATGGGTGGAGCTCGATCTTTTTTCGTCAACCATTTAATAAATAAATGTTATTCAAACGCAATCGATACCATTGAACGCGTACCTGGTTAAGTGCTGGCATAGTTGTTCCAGATGCTAGTATGGTTTTCAGCTGCTCCACATTGTAATTACTAACCCCGATGCTCCTGTAAAAAAATTATCAAGCCGCTGTTAGTAGAAGAGAAATGGAAGATAACATATTAACAAACTTGGCCAATCCTTTTCTCCTCACGACCTCCATCTGCGCCCAAGTGGTCTGGAGGTCTGGAACGGCTCCTATGTCTGGATTGTGGATGTTGTACATGTCTACATATGCGACTCCTAGCTGAGAAGAAGGGAAGTGCATTAGAATATGTTCAAGCCTATTTGATTCCACTCATTTGTGCGTAGCAAGAAACGAGACGCGCAGGTTGTATTTAAATGGAGGGAAAAACTGACGTTGGCTAGGCTGTCACGAATAACAGTTGGTATATCCTTCATCCCAGAGAACTAATGAATATCTCATCCCTCGCCAGTCCGCTTTCGTGTATTCCAATTCCTGCTTCCGTCTCATTTCGATAGCTTTGTGCGGTGTCTACCGAACACAAGCATAAGTTTGGATTTTAAAGTATAACCAGTCGAACCCATACCGATATGACTGAACCCGACAGCAATAGCCTGCTCTACTTGATCTATAGACGCTTGTCCATTTCCAGTCTTCCATTGCCAAACCTACAGGTAAATAAGTATATTGACCCTGGCAGGTTGTCAAGTACTAGCTGTAGCTGCTCACACGAGGCTGGGCATTATGTTTCCTAGTATATGCAAGCAGAAGTTCATTTCTTTGCAACGAAGAGATAGTGGTGAACGTACCATCATTCAATTTGATAGGATCCCAAGGCATGGTCAGGCTCGAATGATTTCCGCAAGTGTTCGACAAAAGGTATTCAAGTACCGTTAATGCGATATGGGAACCTTTCAGGGAACGCGCAATGATTTGTATACCTGGATAGTTGTAATCAGGTAGCCTACAACCCGACGCCAGGGGTGTTCACTGTCGAGGGTATGAGCGCCCGTTTCAATTTAGAAAGATACATGAGAAATCATGACAAACATTCGTTATCTATTAGCTCATTTTGCATGGGAAGTTATGGGAACTGCAAGGACTCAATCGTGGAATCAATTCACGTCTAAATATAGCATAGAGCAACAACTCGCGAGAGCATTTATAACAGGTTGAACTCGAAGTATTTGAATATTTCGCGAGCGGTCGCAGCTGTTAGTGCGACGTACGCAACCCTGCGCAGAATGGTCTTCGCAGTGCGTGCTTTCGAGCTCAAGCCCGCTGCACCGGCCTCGTCCAGCGCAGCAATATCTTCAGAAGTAAGAGCTGAAGTGGTAAATACATGCATTAGTTATGCATTATTTGCAGAGATGACGATCTACGAACGTATGTCGCCGGCTTTTATGTACTCCTCCAGCCTGTACTTCTGCGAGCTCGCGCTACAGAAAATAAAATAGGGTAAGAAAATAACATCAATTGGTGGGGATAAATCATATACGTGACAGGAGCCGCGCCTTTGGCCTTTACCCAGGCGAGAAGTACCTGGCTCGGCGAAGCCTTGTGTCTTGCTGCGATGCTGTTCAATGGGGCGTCTAGTGGTCCACCTGGGTATTCTCGAATGGGCCTATTCGATTCGAAACAAGATGTATCAGGCATGGATTTGAGGAATGAAATAGGTATAAACCTACGTGAGAGGACTGTAGCCTTCAACGACGATGTTGTGCTCCTGGCAGAATGCGACTATGGGCGCTTCCTCAGCATATACGTATGGGTGTAACTCGATCTTGATTTGATTGATGAACCAAAATATAGTTATTAGTAAGTGATCAAGCAAGTGAGGGATTACTGTTAAAACTACGTACCTGGTTAACTGCTGGCGCGACCTCTGCGCAGGCTAATAAAATTTTTAGGTCATCAACATTGTAACTACTGACCCCAATGCTCCTGTATCACATAAAACGCTCAGTTTTCCTACAAATGAATGCTAATTCCAAATGAGATACATACTTTGCCAGCCCTTCTCTTCGCAGAACTTCCATCTGCCTCCAAGTTGTCGGTATATCGGGAACAGCTAATGATCGATCATGGATAAGGTACAAATCTACATATGCGACGCCCAGCTAGATTGTCCCTAGGTATTGAATTATGCTATATGGATGACGCGACCGAGCCTCACGTTTTTTAAACTGTTGCGGATAGAAGTTGGGATGTCCAGCCCATTCAGACCAGAAAACTTTGTAGTGATAAAGATCTCATCGCGAGCCAGTCCACTTTCACGGATAGCGATCCCAGCTTCAGTCTCATTACGGTAGTTTTGTGCTGTATCTTAATTCCAACCATGGGGATTGAGCAACCAAATATCAGTTAGAAACATCTATACCAATGTGGGAGAAGCCAATTGATATGGCCTGGTCAACTTGGTCAATCGACGCTTGTCCCGAGCCGGTTCTGCCTGTTCCAAAGCTGAAGGTAATTGTCAATCCTTGATCAGATGTGTCTCATTTTGGACTCACACAAGACTGGGCATTATGCTCCCTATAAACATATTAGTTACTACGGCAAGGAAGTTGGGCTGTCAGTTTGGACAGACCATCGTTCAGTTTGAAGGAATTCCAAGGCATAATCAATGAGTTAGAGTGATCGAGCTTGGAAAACGGAGAAAATCTCTGAAGAGCAGATATGTACTGTATGACTTGTATCAAAGTTTTAACATGCGATGGGCGCCGTTTTTATAAATTTAGAACTTGTTGTGAGAATGAGTATAAGTAAGTCAAAACGGAGCAGGCCGTCCTCAAGACAATAACGACTTCAACTCAACGCAGCTATGTTTGACCCTCAGCGGATGTTATCTTCTGGAACCAGCATGTGTACTACCAACAGGAAGTGTTGGCCGGGAACAAACGAAGGACAAAGGAGGGAGATAGGCTCGATGAACTGAGGGTCTCGTCCTTGGCTGCATGAACAGACACACGCCCCATTTCCCATCGAGTAAATACCCAGATGGATGCATACCGCAGAGAGCTACTGGAATACACACCTTCCTTCCTCTCTCTAGCCCGTTCTTCGTTCCATTCCTACAAGTCTTCATTAACTCCTGCTTATCATCCTCGATAACGATCATGACCGTGATTTTGATACTGTCTTTCTATTTGTAGCTGTTTTTGGCGCATCGTGTCGACGATAGGGATGTCCCGGTCATCTGGCTGTTGGTGGCAGCGGCTGATTGCATCAACAGGCACGGATCAATGGGGATATCATTGATGTCGGCCATGCTGCCGTTTTCACTGTTCAGCGTTGCGAGTTGCTTGAGAATTAGAGCAAGAACGCCAGTATAGTAAGTAAAATAAAGAATTTTGGTATTACAGGAGTAGCTACAAGTCGATCACTAGTTTCACCTTGGTACCTCAGTTGAAGTCACCCGCGCTGGTGACCGACCGCTTACAATCGGCACTCGGTCACCCAATCCTGGTGACCTTCCCCTTTAAAACCCCACTGGGGTCTCCATGTTCCCTTATCTTGGACACGCCGAACCTGTAACCCTTGAGAAAAAGAGTCATTGTATCTTGGTTCTAAAAAATGTGATTAGTGATGGAAAGAACAGCAAGGCTTAATTGATCCCACAGAGAATATTGATGAACGTGGATTCAACGTAGGACGCGACTGAGCTAGCACCGTGCCAAGTGACTTCTACTTAGGACCAAAGATTCATGTCGATGTCCCATTGTCATTCCAATACACGAGAACTTGAAAAGAGCTAGCCTAGCTTAGAAAGTGGCAAATTCATCTTCGCTGGTTGGTGACAGCAAATTGATGAATCAAGTGATTGATGCAATGACATATTGATGCATTATTTTACTGGTCAACGCGTCACTGGCACTCTAGGCACTCAAATTGAGCAATCTTGTAAGTCGTGATTTTCAAATTTAAGCATTATTGACAGGAATACGGCTCAATTACTTGAGTGTCTAGGGCCGTAAGACAATGCCTTATCTACAACTTCAGCAAAAGCGTGGCGTTAGTCCGCTTCCAGCCGTCCTCCATATGCTGTACATATTACCTATCCATTCTCTTCATATCAATAATCACGAAATCCTAGTGATGGAAACATGTAAATCGTCCATAACGGCGCGCCTACATCAATTCTAATGGCATCCCTATCCTAGTGTACTTACTACCCGTCGTCTCGTTTGTTGGTTTTGTTTATAATTCACACTCCACAGGCCATTCTTATTATGGTTTCGCGCACCCTCCTAGTTCCTGCCCCCGCCTGGTTTTTCTGGGTCTTATAACCCGCACCTGATCGATCAGAGAACACGAGACAGAAGCCCGGAACATTTGAGAGGCGTATGAGTACCATTGATAATGTTACGAAAGATTGAGATATTTGGAAATTTCGCGAGCGGCCATGATCGTCAGCGCGGCGTATACAAGTCTGCGAATAATAGTCACTGCAATGCGTGTCTTCGAGCCTGCACTTGCAGCACCAGCTTTGTCAATCGCATCAATATCTTCGGGGGTAAGGACTGGGCAAATAGTCAAGTCAGCCTCATCAATTCTCGCATCTGACTTCAGTTAATTCACAAACCTATATCGCCAGCCTTTATGTATTCCTCTAGTCTATACTTCTTGGAGCTTGCTCTAGATATAAACTTAGTCTCAAGCAAACCAAGTTTTGGCAGGAGTAGCCATACGTCACGACAGAGCCAGCTTTCGCTTTCGCCCATGCCAGAAGTACCTGGCTAGGCGATGCCTTGAGTCTCTCCCCTATGTTGTTCAACGGTTCATCTAGGGGCCCGCCCGGCGGGCTTCTGAGTGGCCTATGGAAGTGGTCAGTGGCACCATGAGATGCGATTTGTTTTTCCATACTCAAGTGGACTGAAGCCTATAACTGCGATGTTGTGCTGCTCACAAAATGGTATTACCGGCGCAGTTTTTTGTGCGTAGAGGACCGGAGATACAGCAATCTAGGCAGGGGATCAAAAACGAAAATAAAAGTAATACAACTGAACTGGCACCTACCTGGTTAACCGCAGGCGTGACTTGCGCGGATGGTAGTAAAGTCGTCAGCTCCTCAATGTAGTAATTACTAACGCCAATGCTCCTGTAAAATATCTGTTCAATCACCGTTATATTAACGATGTACAATCGTACTTCGCAAGTCCTTCCCTTTGGAGTTGTTCCATCTGCTTCCAAGCCGTGACAATATCAGTGACTAGTATTCCTGGGCCATGAATGAGGTAAAGATCCACGTAAGCCACTCCCAGCTGGAAAATTCAATACATAAGATATTTCCGTCGTAAACATATCCAAAATACTCACGTTTCGCAAACTGTCACGAATAGAAGTTGGAATATCCAACTTGTTCACTCCAGAATACTTGGTGGTAATGAAGATTTCATCCCGCGCAAGTCCGCTTTCCCGGATTGCAATTCCTGCTTCAACTTCATTTCGATAATTCTGCGCCGTATCTTGAGAGATGAGATGGAAATAAAAAGTAAATTTAAAGACCATACCGATATGACTGAAACCGACAGAAATGGCCTGCTCGACTTGGTCTATTGAAGTTTGTCCCTTTCCCGTCCTCCCATTGCCGAAGCTAAGGTAAAAACAATTCAAGTTTTGGCCTACTTAGCTTATGTAGAGAAAGAAGCTTACACAAGGCTTGGCATCATTCGGCCTGCGACATGAGGTCAGAGTTGCGCTTTATAAACATGTGTGAGCAGCAAACTTACCATCGTTCAATTTGATAGGATCCCAAGGCATAGTGAAGCAGATAACGGGGGTTCGAAATTTGAAAGTGTGAGTAATAACACATTCAAATCAATCCGGTGCATTTTATATTCTCAGGGTTATGCGCTCATCTGAATTTAGACCCACAAGCATGCAACCACCCTTACTTAAAATGGCTTTTGAGCACATGAGTTACGACTTATAAAGCGCCCTCTTTGATACTGCGAATGACGACAGCCTTACAGGCTAGGTTGAAACTCAAGAGATTTTGAGAACATGGGCGTAATATTTGAGATGACGTTGGCAAAATTGATTACCCTACTAACATAACGGCCTATGCGGGCGATTGAAAGCGCCTGCCTTATCGAGTGCAGCAATGTCAGCAGAAGTAAGCACTGCCTTTTATTGAGTCTGGGATTTCAAGAGAAATTGAATTTACCACATACCGAGATCGCCAGCTCTCAAATAACCCTCCAGTCTGTATTTCTTGGAGCTTGCCCTGAGGTCATATTAATTAGTCGAAACGGTATAATAGTTATATGATATCATACGTGACAGGAACAGTGCCTTTTGCTTTTGCCCACGCAAGCAGAACTTGATCGGGTGACGCGTTGAGTCTTCTAGCAATGCTGGCTAACGGAGCGTCCAAAGGACCACCTGGTTCTTTGGTGAGAGGGCTATTCAGTTGAAATATTAGTCAGTGTCCCTCAGATATTTACGAGCCTACATGAGAGGGCTATAAGCTTCAATAACAATATTATGCTTCTTAGCAAACGAGAGGATGGGAGCTTGTTCCGCATAGACATATGGATGAAATAAGATCTGGTAGATAACAATACTTATTTAACAAAATAAACCAGGAGAATCAATTAGTTACCTGGTTAAGAACTGGAGTGACATTTGAGGACGCCAATATAGTTTCAAGCTCATCAACATTGAAATTGCTGACTCCAATGCTCCTGAGACAAAGTATTGAGGCTATAATTGATAAAGTAACCAAGGAAAACTGACTTGGCGAGGCCTTGTTTCTGCACATCTTCCATCTGCTTCCAAACAGTGGTTATATCAGGAAGGGCTATTTCTGGGCCATGAATAAGGTAGAGGTCCACATACGCTACCCCCAGCTGGAGTTTTAATAGATAATCTTTTGCCGTGCTGTGATGAAAATATTAGAAAAACTCACGTTTCTTATACTGTTATGAATGGATGTTGGAACATCCAACCCATTTAGGCCAGAAAACTTGGTAGTGATGAAGATATCATCACGCGCAAGTCCACTTTCACGAATAGCAATGCCAGCTTCGGTTTCGTTTCGATAATTCTGCGCTGTATCTTCAAGTCACCCGAGATAAACAGGAGAACACGGAAATAATTTATTGATAACATACCAATGTGGTTGAAGCCCACTAAAATGGCTTGGTCAACTTGATCTATGGACGCTTGCCCTTTGCCAGTCTTCCAGGTCCCAAACCTGAATGAGGTTCCGATGTTAGATACCTGCAAGTCCCAGATAAACAGTGCGAAACTTACACGATGCTTGGCATTACGCTTCCTAATGCACGTCTATCATTATTTCTTCGTCGATTGAAATGTTGACTAAAGACATACCATCGATAAGCTTAACGGGATTCCAAGGCATATTCGTTTGTGTAGGTAAAGTAAGGAGCCTGGATGGCGATGGGAAAACATCCCAACCATTTATAAATAGCGACCGCGACCATGTGGTATTGAATGTGCGCGACTTTGTCCGCAAACCTACCACAGAGCCCCACAAGTGAGGGAAAAAAGGCTGTCAAGTTTGCGGGTTGGATTTTATTAATCACAAAATGTCTTGTTCGAGAGTTACCGGTGATGTTCAGGTATCGGATATATCAAGCAGCCCACTTTAAATGTCGGTTTCATTCGGTTCCTGTTACATGGGAGCTTCTACACTCATAACAGAATGATTCCAAGATACTTTAACCACTTTAACGCCTGTAGGTTAGGTTTAAAACTCCGCTAGGACCCAACAATCTGGAATCAGCCCAGCACTTCGCCATGTCTAATGAGATTACAGAAACTGTAATACGACCAAGTGCCCCAAATGTGCAAGCGCTCGTCTCCAAACTACCCGACGAGCTCCTCTCTTACATATTCGTGACTTTAATCCCTTCGTGGTCCTCTATCGGATACTATCAAGGACCCACTCACTGGCTCGCACGCGCAGTATCTCAAGTCTGTTTCCGCTGGCGACAAATCTCGCTTGAAATTTCGACCTTATGGCGATCTATCGAGCTCAACCACGGAACACAAGAATGGAGAAATAAGCTATTCCTCCGCTCCTCAACTGCACCCTTCATTGAGATCTCATCATCGAACCTCAATAGCTTTGACGAGATTATCGATTTGCCCGACGTCCTCCCGCGCATCCGTTTTTTCGATGGCGAAATCTCACCTGGAAGTTTGGTTCATCTTTTGAATGGGGCACAGCACCTGGATGACCTCGCATGGGCGTGTGAGCAATTTACATCAGCTACGTTCCAGTTCCCTACGAACGACGCGCCCCCGCCGCGTTACCTGTGGATGGAAAGAACAGACCGCTTAGATTTTTTATTACCACTATTTGCCAACCTCCGCGCTATACGTATTGCGCAGGACACATTTTCCATCCAGTATCTTGCGTCTGTTGTTCGGAATATACCATTTCTGGAGTGGCTTGAGATCGAAAAATACCCAGATGACAACTACTCACCTCCGCACCGGATTTGCATCCCACGTCTTCGGTATTTACGCTATCTTGGTGCAAATATTCTCAAATACATTGATCCGCCCCAAGATTGCATGTTAGATGGATTTTGTACTTCCCTAATTAACGAACCTATCGCGACTTTTAGTCCTAGGCTTGTCTATGCCCACGCCCACAAGGGGAATCCCTGGCTTGGCATACGGAGAAACAAACGTGTGTTCAACATCTACAACTCTAAGAGCTCTCGTTGGAGTGAAGACTACAACTACAGGTCTCGGTGGAGTGACGACGATGATGACAAGCTGGTCATATCCCATCACAAGATCAGCTCTCAGAAGCTGCAGATCCTTTTTCAGGAATTAATATCTGGTCTTGCTCCCATACTGCCATCAATTACCGGCCTAACAATTGAAAACCTGGAAGAGCTGGGGTGGGATTATTTTCGGCCACTCTTTTGCCATCTCACCGCCGTTCAGAGAGTCTCGATTCCGCAACCAGATGGCAGTGAAGTTTTTCCATTTTTGCAAACTTCGCACAACAACGGCTCTGGGCCTAGAATATTGTTGCCGTCTTTGCATACTATTTATCTGCCTGACGATTGTCGGTGGAAGGGACCCGAAGCTGCAGAGTTTAAATCCTTCCTTGAGTGGCGGACCGAACAGGGCGCACCGATCACACATGTCGAAGGCAGATATTCTCGCTCGGTTGAGGATGATTTCAAACAAAGGTGGAACTGTCTGGGGCAAGAACTTGAAAGCGTATACGGCGTGCGGGTAAACATGATACGCAAGGAAGAATTTGTTTACAGTGCTTATGGTGTGACTATTCCCAGTTTTTTAGTGGATACTACTTGGCGCGAAACAAGCTTATCTTGATAAATCATAATAGGGATGAAACCAATATTTTTGGAGAGCCGTGTTGGTGAAAATCTCAAGTAAAATCAATCCCTTCAGAGGAGAGCTTGTTGACCTGGAGAAGACCGAAGATAGAATAAATGTAAATCGACAATATTAACGCACCAAAACCGACTCAACCAGACTACGCTTGCACTCAAAAACAAACATTGAGCACCTAGTTCTTGAGAGCTATAACTACGTGCCTCGATAAAAAAAACGTGTAATTGAAACAGAGGCTCGCGCATGTCAGGCATGTTTCGTGTCTTGGTGTTGAAAGGATACTAGAGCTAATTCCGAATTGGCAAAAGAAGGCGCCAAAAACTTATCATAGTCGCACGTTATAGTACAGAGGCCTCAAAAAGATCTCACTGACATGAACGGGTGAGAAATCAGGTCAGCGTTCTCCGTATGAGCCAACGGTGTGCATCGCGTTCAAAAGAGGCTAATCCCGAAATATTTCAACGCCTGATAAGATGACCCATGCAAGTCGTAATCAGTGCGAAACTTAAACGATGCTTGGCATTACGATTCCTAATGCACGCCCATCGTTGTTTCGTTGGTTGAAACATTGACTGAGGAAATACCATCGATAAGCTTAACAGGATCCCAAGGCATATTCGTAAAGTAAGGAGCTCAGGTGGCGATGGGAAAATATCCTGGGCCGACCATTTATAAATAACAACCACAAGCATGTGGTGTCGAGATTGCGCGACTTCATTGAATCATTTGAATCATTGAAGTTGTAATCATGAAACCTATCACATGAGCTTCACATATGACGGAAAAGAACTTGAGTTTAAAATGTTGGATTTACCTCACAGATATTAATCACAGGTGTTATGTTTGAGGGTTACTGAATTTCGGGCGCGTCAAGCAGCCCAGTGTAAGTGATGGTTTCACTCAGTCTCTGGTACATTGGAGCTTCTAAACTCATAAGAGAATAACCGCAAGATACTTCAACGCTTGGTAGGTCATAGCAACACTGATTCCAACATATGCAAGTCGGCGAGCTATAGTCTTTGTAATGAGTAACTTGGATGTGTAGCCAGCAGCACCCGCCTCATCCAATGACGCAATATCTTCAGAGGTGAGAGCTTTTGAGTGTCAGAAAAAGGGCATAAGTAGACAAAAAAATAAGATGCCAACCTAGGTCGCCAGCATTCAAGTATCCTTCCAATCTGTATTTCTTGGAGCTGGTCCTAGAGGAGTATAATTAATAGGTCTTGCGTAGAGCGCTTTGTTGGCACATACGTGAGAACAATAGCGCCTTTTGCCTTTGCCCATGCAAGAAGAATCTGATTGGTTGGTACCTTGAGTCTTTCTGCAATGCTGTTCAATGGAGTTTCCAGAGGACCACCGGGTAGTTCAGTGAGCGGGCTGTCCCTTGTATGAGAAAAAAAAAGTTATGTGTTGAGAAATTGGCACGGACATAAGACAACTAAAAGCTTCAATTGCAATGTCGTGTTTCCGAGAAAAGGCGATGATTGGAGCTTGTTCGCCATAAACGTAGGGGTGAAGTAGAATCTATGGCAGGTCAATACGAATGCCAGGTTCGCAATGCCCCCGCGTACCTGGTTAACGGCTGGCTTGACTTCTGCAGAAGCTAATAAGAGCTCGAGATCTTGCACACTGAAATTGCTGACGCCGATGCTCCTATAAATGTTTGTGAACCAAAGAAATCTTCAAAACATTTTTCAACACACTTGACTAAGCCTTCTTTCTGAAGTTGCTCCATTTGCTTCCATGCTTTTGGTATATCAGGAACGGCCCTCGGGTGATGAATGAGATAGAGATCAACGTAAGCCACTCCGAGCTAGAAACGTTGTCTATAAGTTCAAATCGCGTATTTTAATCTTAAGAGTAAGCTCACATTTTTAAGACTGTTCCGAATGGAGGTGGGGATATCCCGCCCGCCTAAGCCAGAATACTTGGTTGTAATGAATATTTCATCTCGCGCAAGTCCACTCTCGCGAATTGCGATTCCACCTTCAGCTTCGTTTTCGTACAACTGCGCCGTATCTAGAACAAGACCTCACTTGAGCGGGGAACAGAAAGTGACGGCTTTTGACGTTATACCAATATGACTAAAGCCGACAGATATTGCTTGGTCGACTTGATCTACAACTGCTTGTCCGTTTCCAAGTCTCCAGGTACCAAAGCTAATGCGATCATAAATATCAGTGTCGACTGAGGCGCTTGTTATATGTGTTACCCTATGCTTGGGATTGTGTGCCCTATGATTGAGTTCAATAACGTTTCCTTTTCTGCAAGCTGAGCAATTCGACATACCATCATTCAACTTGACTCTTTCCCAAGGCATTTCCAATGGATGTGGTCGGATGAGAAACTAAGCAGGACAGGGCCGTGGAAACGGTGCCCAGAATAATTCATCTTATAAGTAACTGGTGAACGACTGGTGAACAACGATACTTAAGTAGTAAAGAAAGCCGCATGGGCTTGGCGCTCAGCGGCGCTCAAATGACAAATGTGTCCAAATTTGTTCGCGGATCTCACGGGTCGACAAGCACTAAGAAAAGGTACAGTACATTATGCAGAACGGTAAGTAGTGCATGACCGGTTGACCACTGTATCAACAACGATCGCAACTGTTGGAATCAAACCCGGTCCAATTTCTTCTTTATTTCTTATGCTTAGCTACGTATGTACTCATACATACCCATGTAGCTCTGTTCATTATTGGCTATCACATTCAAAAAAGGCTAATCCCGAAATACTTCAACGCCTGATAAGCCGTTGCAGTAGTAATAGCGGCGTATGCAACTCTGCGGGCAACGTTCTTCGCCGTCTGCATCTTGGATGTGTACCCAACGGCACCTGCTTCGTCCAATGCAGAAATATCGTCAGAGGTCAACGCTTGCCGAATGTTAACAGTTGCGTGTATACTCACGAAGAATGAAATACTAACCTAGATCGCCAGCATTCAAGTATCCTTCTAATCTGTATTTCTTGGAGCTGGTCCTATAGGGCTACGTTTAATACTTGCAAAATTATGTATCGGCACACATACGTGACAACAATAGCGCCTTTTGCTTTCGCCCATGCGAGAAGAACCTGATTGGTGGATACCTTGAGTCGTTTTGCGATCTTGTTCATTGGAACATCGACAGGGCCACCAGGTAGAGTGGTGATCGGACTAGTCAAGTATGGGAGAGAGAAAGACAGATAAAAGTTAAACGCACATGAGCGAACTGTAAGCTTCGATTGCGATGTTATGTTTCTTAGCAAATTCGAGAAGCGGTGCTTGTTCAGCGTAAACGTAAGGGTGAAGAAGGATCTACAACACGTCAATAACAAGTAATTCTCTTGCTAACAGCTTCTTACCTGATTAGCAGCTGGCTTAATTTCCGCAGATGCCAACAAAAGCTCCAGATCTCCTACACGGAAATTACTAACGCCAATGCTCCTGCACAAGTTGATCATCAAAATACTTCATCATGTCCGTTTCAAAACGTACTTGACTAGTCCTTCTTTCTTGAGTTCTTCCATTTGCTTCCACGCAGTGGGTATGTCGGGAACGGCTAACCTTGGATGATGGATGAGGTATAGATCAACATAAGACACTCCCAACTAGAGACATATTCTGTAAGACTCAATACCGCCTAGTTCAAAAGTAAGCTCACATTTTTAAGACTGTTCCGAATCGAGGTCGGGATGTCCAACCCGCCTAAACCTGAATACTTCGTTGTAATAAATATTTCATCTCGCGCAAGTCCACTCTCGCGAACTGCGATTCCAGCTTCAACTTCATTTTGATACGACTGTGCTGTGTCTTGAACATGGCTAAGGTAAGCCGAGAAGGGAAAAGTGAGAATTTTCGAAATCATACCAACGTGACTGAACCCGACTGAGACCGCTTGGTCAACCTGGCCCACAACGC
Organism: Cystoderma amianthinum; assembly: GCA_036936965.1. Taxonomy (NCBI): domain Eukaryota; kingdom Fungi; phylum Basidiomycota; class Agaricomycetes; order Agaricales; family Squamanitaceae; genus Cystoderma; species Cystoderma amianthinum. Next base: position 20,947 of record JASFDA010000022.1, read on the forward strand.
TGTCTCCATTCCCAAGTTTCCAGGTTCCAAAACTAATGTGAATAAACCCTTATCAGCATCTGATTTCACCAAGCCCATAATTTACTTTACCCTATACCTGGAATTGTGTGTCCTATCATTCGATTTATTAAAGTTTTAGAATTAACCAGCCCAAAATGTCGACATACCATCGTTTAACTTCACAGTCTCCCAAGGCATTTTCAACGAATCGGTGTGATTTAGACTGTGAACTTGTGAGGGTGGGATGAGAACTATCCAGACGGATGCAAGTGTTTGGAAACGGCCGTGGAAAACAAAGCCCAGAAATAACCAGGCATCTCGTGGTGAAGTGAAGTAACTTAGTAAGTATGGAACCAAATTGCGCGATAAGATGCCAATAATATTGATTTGTCGTAAATCCTTGAAAACAAACATGTATGCACAAGTGACAATTTAAAATTCGCCTGACTTCCGCCACCCGCAGACGTTTTATAGAAGTCTCCCAAACGTTGCAAATGGGACTTACCTGACCAAATGCTCTTTATTCGGACAGGAAATTCAGTACGGTTGCCGCCTGCATCGAGAGAAGCCACTTCATTGTAGCTATTGCTTGAGTTTTTGTTGTTTTGACAATCTGCATGAACAGATTTGGCTTCTACTGGTTTGTATTTTAATTCATTGCTTGCTTATCGAAGACTTCTCTAGTCAGGTACATTAAATAGGACGCGCCTGAGAAAAATGATCAACTATACGGCCATGACTTTATTACTACTTGTAGCTCGCCCCAAACGCCTCGCCGACCCCACGTCCGGTCTCGAACTACGAGGTCCGGGCTGTTGATCGCCAAGTATAAGGAGGGAAGTAACTCTGCATAAATTATTATTACAAGCACCATGAATCAAATGAAGCACCTGATACATTCCACCAACACTGGCGGGATTGAAATCTAAACTCTTTTTCAGCCCCAAAGGAACTACCAACAATCCCAAAGAGATTTTAATTTATGAACCTGATTTTCACTGGACCCCACAGGTAGGTCCAACATCTCAGTTTTCACGAGAAATTTTTCATCCACGACAAAAAACAAAGCGAGATCGACTTCGAGAGATTTCAGTTTGTGGCGCTGAGCTAGCGTGACAAACGAGGTCCAGCTTTCGTCCCTTGAAAAATAACGGAGTTCTAGAGTGTTTATGTGGGCGTTGTGTGCCCGCCGCCATTCAAGGAACGAAATAACGGCATCTAGTTGAATAGGTTCTTTCCCAACAGTCAACCCGATTTTTTTCAGCGACGGAAACAGAAGGCCACCGTCGGCCTCTGAAGAGATGATAGGAAGGATAACGGCCAAGGTATCAAATGCAACAAACAGTACATGAATATTTTCAAATATTTTGAAAGGGAAGGAAATATCGGGTTGGAAAATTTCCAGTTGAAGCGTTATTTTGGATGAAAATGGTGCTTCAGGGGTAAAGAGGAGAACAAGGCATTCATACAGGGAAGACATCCAATCGAGGCTCCCATTAAGGTTACTAATAAACACGTTGGAATGCTTCGTGAAGATGTCTTCGTTCAGGATACGATCGTTATCGGGAATCGTGTTCCGAAAGCCAGCTGGCTCATTGATAATGCTGATTGAGTCGTTATTGAAAATAAATGAAATTGATTGATTGTCTGCAATCGTGAACTGGGGTGAAGATAATAAGGGGATCGCACTTTGAGGGGTGAAGCGCGTAGTACAGAAATTGACGTGTGAGATACATGCAGCTGGGGTATCCAAACGTGACATGTATGACATGTAATCTAGCTCACTATCAGAACCTATAATATGAAGGCGCTTGAGGTTGGGAAGAGAAACCCGAGAACTTGTATCCCATTCATCATTGATTCCCTCGCGTATTGAGTTAAACAAGACAAGTTCCGTTAAGCCAGGCATATGCATCAACCCATTCATTAGCGCCATCCCCGAGATGAACGCCCGACGCAGTGCAAGGGTCGACAAATTCGAGAGCAAGCTGAAATTTAAAGTGTGAATATATACAGAGTCTAGGGCGAGATGCTTCAGCGGTAAAGTATGTGGGTGGACTCGATGTATACTTAGATTAATATTTTTGTAGCGACCGAACAGAGATAAGCTTCGTAGCTTTGAACCAGGCCTTTGGACTTCATTAAGCAATATAATCCACCTCTCCTCATGAAACGATCCGGCGAAGGACCGCAGACGCTGTACTAAGGGGCATAAGATCGAGTCCCTTGAATTATAGAGCCTCAAAGCAATTGGCGACAAAGATGCACGCAGCAGTATCTCTTCCCGCCACCGAGGAGACTTGTTACCGAGGTCGATATCACTCCATAGCATCGAAGTTGAGAGGCATAGGATGCGCCAGTGAAAGCAGACCTGAGACGTCGCTATAGTTGTCTGTAGTGGCTCCGTTTCAAAGTCTATAGAATAGAAGCTAACGAAAGGGACATGCGAGTTTATGGAGAAGATGCAAATAAGGATGTCGTCGTTCAAACGGAGTATTGGAGCTAAGAGATTACGCGCGCGATATTGCTCTATACACTATGTTTCTTGTCAGTATTATACCATTCTGACCTTTACTCCTTGGCACATACACACCTTAGATTGTTCGTTCATGCTTGATAAGAAATAAGATGCGTTACGTGCTGGCATACATAAACGGCCCGTGTCTTGATGGCAGTTTTGATATAGAAATTATTTATTATTTATGACGAGAGGGAAGAAGCGTGATGAAATTCATTCAAATACGATTACAACGACGACAACGAACCCTAGAAAATAATTAGGTATCCTAGAGATCATTTCAGATAGTGACAGTAGAGACAAAATCATGAAAGGGGGGTAAAGAAACTGTGAGAAACGAATAGTAGAATTATAGAGGCATCCAGATTGAAATTGTGAAAAAAAGAGTAATGGCATCTATGTTGATGACGGATCGAATGTTAAGAATTGAGATGGGTTGTACAATGATAGCTGAAATTGTTGGGAACAAGGGGCTTGGAAATACATGAGAGGAAACGTCCATGTTCTTGAAGGGACAAGGAGTCCTCACTATTGAGGTAGAACGTCTGTTTAGGCCACAAAGAAATCCACGTTCGCGTCCCGAACCCACGACGAAAATGGAGGTAGCTATCGTTCTTCATGAGATACGTTCAGCGTTTCCGCTTGCCCCCGACTGTTCCGTCGAAGTCTTCCCCATCCACGCCAACTACGCCGGCAGCCAAACCCATCTCTCCAGGTGCCTCGACATCGACCACTATGTGGTCACCCTCCTGTCCACCAAAATCTGGGCTGGCATTACCACTAGTACCGCCATTCGACACTCCGACCCCATGCGACCCAATTTGACCGTGTGCATGGCCCATAGCACTGACGTCCACCATATCGTCGTCGTCATCCAGTCTCTGCTCATTCACCTGCCCCTCGGAGTCAGGAAGACGCGGTAGTGCAAGCATGACTCGTGCTCGAGCAGACATGTTACGGCGCCCGCCCTCACCTTCTACTTCTGTTTCAGCACCTGCCTCGCGTTCGCGCCCTGCAGCGCAGACCTCGTCCGAGTCTCCTTCACCGTCCCCGGAGGCTCCTGCCGATTCGTCATCTTCCTCCACAAGATCCGCCATCGATGCCTCAACCTCGACGTCTTCTTCCAGGTCAGCAAAGGTACGGCATAGCGGGCAGGAGAAGGCAGGATGGTGTTGTTCGAGCATAGGCCGAATACATTTGTAGTGAAATGTATGTGAACATGGTGCGATGAAGAGAGCTTGGCGGATGGTTACACCGAAGAGACCTGGACTTACATTAGCATGGGTTGGAGGATGAGGCAGAGAAAACGTACAGATACAGCAATCTGGGATCTGGCTCCTAGTTTGAGCTTTTGCACCACCTGTAGATTTACTAGGCACAATCGGTACCGCTAGGGATTTTAAATTCTTTAAAGCATTTGTGCTTTCGAGAAGTCAATGCGGTATCCATGAGGTATTGGGGGAAGAATACGCACTTGAAAGCATTGGCTGCTGCCTGCCACTCTCGCCCAACCTCGATTCGGATCTTCACACTCTTGTAGATGTCTTCTGCTCCGCCCTGGTAATCTACCCCCAGTTGCAGAATATCCCCATCCTTAATCGGATAAGGGCGAGATTCTGTGTTGGCAGGACTAAGGCGAACATGGTTTAAGAACGTGCCCGAGCTGGACTTGGTGTCTTTGATGAAGAAGCGACCATTGGACTCGACCCAGATCTCGGCATGGGCACGCGATACTACCTTGCTTCGAAAAGCAAGTTTATTTGATCCTAGAGCATTCACTGCTGCAAGGCCTAATCCTGAACGGTCAGTGAAGCGCCCAATACGTAGGGCGGGGTCACCCTCCCGAAGATCACGGGCGATAGCATCGAACCGCAATGACCGCCGTGAGTCAAGGTGAGGCACAAGTCGTATGCGGTGAGCAGGTCCAGTTGCAGCAACAGCAATAGGGGCAGTGGTGGCTGAGCCATTGTGACGGGTAGGAGGCACGGCGAAAGCACCGAGGCCGAGCGCTACAGCTGTGGCCGAATTGGCTGGCGCTGGTTGAGTCGTGGCAGGAACTGAGGTGTTTACATTACCTGCAGATCGACGACGTCTAAGCATGTTGGAAAGACCAAGGCCAGCAGAAGATGCTGTAGTAGGGTTTGTTGCAGTTGCTGACGCCGATTGCTGTACCAATCCTGCTGCGCCTCGCCGTCGAGGGGGATGTATGGTGTTTGGAGATGGAGGAACTGGGGGAGATGGAGAGAGCTCGCGCAAGTGATCTGTGTTTGTGTTAACTTGGATGTGCGATTGGGAGGAGTTGCGTGGACGGCCCCGGCCAAGGAAGGACCCCAAAATAGTCGTGCGTGTAGGTGGAGATTCACTTCCTAAGTGGGAATTAGACTCCATGGACAGGACGTAAGGCAGTTTGGCGTCGTTATAGTCGTCGCAACCAGCGATGAGCGGCTATCGTTAGGATGACCGCCGAAATCGGTTCTTCAAATCAACATGAATACGATTCTGGACCAGAAGACCTTTAGGCCACTAAGAAGGAAATACTCGCACCTCTATAACCGTTTCTTCAAAAAAAGAAGAAAAAAGCAAGGCTCTGGTCCCAGCTAGGCGTGAGGTTACGGTGGAAAGTGAAGAGCTTGTGTCAAGTTGATGGCTTATGTATTATTACGGTTTCCAGGGCTTCGAATGTCAAGATGTCGTCGAATAGTCGCGGAAGTATCGCTGGTGGATGAAAGGAAAGAGGAATGCTGTCGGTGTATGGTGTAAATCGCAAGAAAGGGCTGTACGATTTTGATTTTACAAAATTTAGAAATTGGTCACACAAAGGGGCAACCAAGGAAAATTAGAATCAAACATTTACATCTCCGTATCAGCAAGATATTTCTGTAATACTCCTTCATCAGGTTCTTTCGCTTGGAAGATATGCTATCTTATCCAACACTATTTCTTAGGTGTTCCTCTTAAGGCTAGTGTTCAACAACGACAGAGCTTCACAAGGAGGACTCCGACCTGTTAACTAATAATTACCGGGTTCAGCATGGTACCAGGTCCTGTGGTTCCTATTCCGATAGCCTGCTTAATGGCCCGACCCATAAGTGACATGACATGCCGCACGAGGTACCAGATACCCCCATGTATCGGCTTCTCGCAAACTTACCCACAGGTCGGACCTTCTCAGGATAGCGAAATCATTCAGCAAGCCGCATCAAGAACGTCCCGCCTTTGCATGGCAAATTTCCATTGATATTGGCAAGGGAACTACGTAGAAAGACCCCATCTTGGACTGCAACTGTGCAGTGTTAACCTCAGGCAGTTGTACCGAGCTATTTATATCACAGGTGCGTGGTCCGAAATGGATCTCAAAAATAGTGATGTGCCTTGGCTCCTATTGCAGTAACGTGGTGATCATTTGTTCATCTTTCAATAATTGCAATCAATGAATTTTGCAGCATTATAATATAAGCTCGAAGAGTCCAAAATATCTAATTGTCCCTTCTCTCCTAGTCATATCTCATTTTGCGAGATTCAGCATCAACAGCCTTCCAACTCCTAACCAATGTCTGCCGTATACCAACAATCCCAGACTCAAGGCCAGCCGTTTTCAGCGCACGGTATTCCCCAGGTGAAGTAATTTCTGTAGCACTACGCGGATCGGCAGGTGCGAAGGGATTGTTCCTGTGTAAATGCTGAAATCAACCGTCGAATCTTGGGATTTTTAAAAATGGAATCTTACAGTGGAGAATATACAAACTCAGAAGGGTTGGGACACGTATGCTGCCCGGAAATCAATCTTAGTACTGAATTACAACAGAGAATAAGATTCTGATCAACGTACTGCGGTAATTTGTTGAAGTTCACGTTTGATTTCTAGGCAGAAATAGTCGAGATCTAAAGTTGATATCAAGAGGCTGTAATTCCGATTAAAATTTAAAAAAATACCTAGGTCGTTCAAATCATAATTAAAAGGATTTTCACTAGAAACTCATGAGCATCGAAACTACAAATATGATGGAATCACACATTTCTTGCCCAATTTCTAGAAACCCGAGAAGGAGAAAAGACGTAAATGCCGTAGCAGGAATCGTCAAATATCCAAAGGCACTCCAGATTTGGAACTAGGGAAATACATTCAACGCGGAAAAAGTTCACAAGCGAACTTGACTTACAGGTAGAAAGAACAAATACGTCCTGCGATTAGAATGTATTAGTGTCAACTACCTGCAATAAGTAACATGTTTACCTACCATAGCGTCATACGAAGATGTATCTGATAAGCGAAAGGTAAGGGAGTATTGCAGACACGTTCCAGATTAGACAGGGTGTCTGAGAGCGTCGTAAGGTTGGTCGTTATGCCTGTCGCAATAGCAGCCTGTAGATATCCACTTTTCATTAAAACTGTGCCACGGCCGTCTTCATCATGATCCTCTCAATAAAATATATTAAAGCACGCACAAGCAGAATAGCTATAAATCCAACAAATTAATATCAGTAAATACAGATGTTTAACATTCAAATCACGTACTTTGAGATGTAAAGAAAAATTTCAAGAGGTACATAGCTCTCTACTGAATCGTCACGGAGTGGTCGCCTATCTTTCGGCCTAGGGCATCGAAATATAAATCGAACCAACCACACAAATATTCCTAGTATTGGAATCAGATCCAAAATACTATGGGGCGGAGGGTTCTGCGCAGGTCTTAGCGGTGGTGCCCTTGCACTCCCGGCCTCTGGATCGGATGCGTTATCGCAAAAGCGCTGCGTAGGGCAACTGGAAAGTAAGCATGACCAACTACGGACAAAAGGGTGTTCGTTTACGGGAGTTTCGCCGTGGCCATTGGATTTGTTCACCTCCTCATTTAAGGTTTCTTCGTCAAGTTGCCATAGTGGTAGTTGATCAGCTTTGGCTTGAGCGCTTGGTTGATTTGATATGTATCGTGGAAGAAAGGCTATTAGTGGGTAAAGGTCTTCGTAATATATTCCGTCCTCGCAACGCAAGAAATGCTATGGCAGCGTTAATAAGAGAAGTTGAAAAATCCCGGGAGAAACCCTCACTTTTACAGAAACTGATAATGCGCATATCTGGAAAGCGAAATTTCACTCTAGAATCCTCTTATTTTCCCAGTCAACTCGGCTCACTAGGTTAATCATTGTTTTCTTTTCAATCATGACTTGGAGCTCTGTTTGGTCCTTCCGCTGGTTTGATACGTGGACCCAAAACTTTGTCAAACATGCAACTTCAGTTCAATTCAAGAAAATGAATCTGAAACAAGTACCATTTGTCCTATATTCCGAGACGTGGTTGTAATGTTTGTCCACATTCTTCGTCCCTCCTGATATCTATTTATTTCATTAATAACTTACCATTTCCTGTTACATTTGAATGTCGCACCTTTCATATGCAGACGACGTCCTAAACGAAATAACTAGGCCAAGCACGACGCCAAGAACAGTCAACAACGCGTTCGGGAGGACAAGTTTATGCTCGGTCTTTGCTGACACCAATGACACAGCTAAAGACGTGAAATTATGTGGGATAACTGTCAGGAGGGTCGACTCACTCGTGGCAATAAGGGAGAAAAACATCACTCCTGGCCAGATATGAGTAACTACAGTGGCGTTAAACTTCTTTAACGTCCATCCGCCGATGAATAGAGGGTCCATAGCAAATTTCTTAACCTGAGTGAGGGGGATGCAATTTTTGTGTGTGGGGGTCAAGTCGGTGGGGAGTGGCCAGTGAAAAATGGCTCAAAAGAACAATGTCAAGTCATTGATCCATGATAGCCTGTCGTTATATTCCTGGGCACCGGTCCCGCAGTAACAGGCATGTTCGAGCAGACAAAGGGAAGTCACGTATCCTGGTGTAGTGGTGAAAGCCGAAGCAGACAAATCCAGAGCTCTGCTGTGAACAACCTGTACTCACACCAAATCGTTTACTATTATTCGGCCACGCTACAGGAGAGCTATACTTACCAGCTTGTGCGTCAGTTGGAGGGGCGGCGATGGAACAATGTGAAGCTATAAATAGACAGAGAACAGTCAATGGCAAAATGCTCTCATTCACACTTCATTAACAAACGTGACTCACACCCTATAGTCATCCTCCGAAGCAATTACTTTGACTGTGTTTGACCCAAGGGTTTGCACAGCATGGTCAAATGGAAGCTTCTTGAATGATGCGAAATGATAATTCCAATCCTATTGTGGTTCTCACTTATTCGTCCCTCATAGTGCAGACTCAGAAGAAGAATCCAGACTGTAGCTTCACTTGCCACTGAGCGACCTTCTTTAGTATCAGTAAACAAGCCATTAAAGCGATAATTATAATTATCAGACACCAAGTTCCCAATTAGATGCAGAAATAAAATCATAAAAGAGTCGAAAGACCAGCATATAACCACTCTCCGGCAGTGTATGTGCCAGTCAACAGACATCCTGTGCAAGGATAAGCTTGAATAGCTTGACATATATATATAGTCAAATATCTTACCGATTAATCCAAGATAGCTCGCTTGGTAGAACAAAGTTCCTCTCTAAAAAAAAGGTATTAGCGGCAATGATAACACCCAATGACGTGATACTTACACCCTTGGGATGGCTTATGTATCCACGAGTGTAGGATGCCCGTGCCAAGGACCAGAAAGCAAGTGATGACGCAGCAAGGATTGGGTATTTTATCCCAGCGACGAGGGTGCTACCTCATCAGTATTTTATTGAATTCAGAGATGATCTCAACTTACACAATAGCAATGATCGGAACATTTTCAAGCGTGTTTTGATGTGCGCCTGCGAACCTGATCAGTAACTTGTTTAAAAAACCAATCACAATATCCTAATCACGCTGAGCGCAGTTAAAAATATACGCATCCTTCGATGCCTCGGCTTCTGCCTTTTCAGCGTACACTACACAAATTTCAACTTCAGTGCGACATTTATGAACTCGTCACGTACTCTGAGGGTATTTGATACCAGAGAGACGACGATACTTGCTCACAACCATATTCTGGCCCAGCAGGACAAATGGTATGGTCATTAAAGCCGCGACGACATACTGATAACTGCAGGACGAAAGGTTTGATCAGTGTGCGAGTCGCATCCCTGAAACACACACCCTTCAGGAAGTACTATTGCGGACATTGCTTGTTGTAGTGGAATACAAAGAATCGGAAAAGTTTATGGAAATTTTACCATGCGAAGAAAGTATTTATATGGATCATAATGGACAGACGTGGCCGTGAGAGGGCTCCTGGGAAAAAAATTGATCTTGGATATACTTACGCGTCACACCGGCTCACCGCAGCCTCTACTAAGCGCTTACTCATGTGTAATCCGGCATGACTCATTTAAATTAGGTTCCTGACAATCATCACAAGATTAGGAGGATGTATTTACATACGAACGTTCACAATTAGACACAGAAATTAACAAAGGCTGGAAACACCTGCATAAACCCACTCCCCCGCCACATAAGTAGCAGCCAGCATGGAACCTATTCAAGAATAAGCATGGATACATTCGATGAATAAAGAATCCTACCAATCATTCCCATACCGCCCAACAAGTACAGTAAAGTGCCTCTCTAGAAGTGCAAAAATCAATTCACCATCAACCACCGGAGGGAGATACTTACCTCACTGGGACTGTTCAAGTAACCACGAGTGTAAGACACACGCGACAATGACCAGAACGAGAGTAATGACGATGCAAGAATGGGAAACTTAATTCCAGCAACAAGAGTACTGTAAAAAGAATCATAAATATAATTATGCTATAAAAAGAGACATTTAGTGCAACTTACACAATGGTGACTATGGGAATATATTCAAGAGTGTTTTGATGTGCCCCTGTGCCAAACCCATCAGTATCTTAAATGAGGAAGTCAACGCGAACTATGCTGACGCTGAGCACAGTTGAATACGTGGGCTTCCTTTGATGCCTCGGCCTCTGCCTTCTCTGCGTACACTGGAACGACATTAGTTTATGCAAAGGCTACTGCTATTCCTTCACATACTTTGAGGGTATTTTATGCCAGATAGACGACGATACTTGCTTACAAAGTAGCTCTGGCCCACCAAGAGGAAAGGTATAGTCATTAAAGCTGCTCCAACATATTGATAGCTGTGAAAAAAAAGTTATACTTGGAGAGTCGCATCCTAAGAGAATACGCACCCTTCAGGAAGTACTATGGCGGACATTTCTTGACGTAGAGGATTAGAAGATGCAAAGGCTAGAAAAGTGATAAGTACAGAAATTTCGCTACGCGGTATTTATAGCCTGAGGGAAAAGGATTTACAGCAGTGTAATTAGTGTCGATCTGAGTTTGAACAATAGACGCGTCACCGGCTGCGGCCACGAAGTTGAACTTTGTCAACCCTGATATTAGGATTGCTAATGCGTTACCAATGCTAACGAATTTGATATGACTAAAAGTTCGACCCGATTTAGAGACTTGGGGATTTGCATCAATGTATGTAGACGTGTCATCCTCAACTTATTCAAATTTATAATTCATGGCTGCAGCCATCACGGGAAGATGATTCAATAATAATAGGCAATTTGTGAGGGCGTTGAAGTAAACGATCAGGCCTTAGCAGCTGAGGTTTGGCAAGGGCCGCAAGGCCCAGAGGCGCGTCGAGCAGACTGACAGGAACCAAGCGATGAATGATTTGTCACGATACGACAGGCTGATACTCGAGTACTATCTAATCTAATCTAATTTCGTTGAAATATTTCGCGTGTGATTTATACGGCATGAAGTACACTGGCAAATGCATCCATTTGCATCATTAGAAAACTGTTACTCGCTCACGAACCAACATAATTTATATAGGCAAATTGGGCAAAAAGTTCTGCGATAATTTACCCATCGATTTGGCCCCAACACCATGTTGAGCGAGAACAATATAATGTAAATTACCGGGAACCTACACATTTAGACAGAGATTTTATAGAAGACTCAAAACTCCAGCATAAACCGACTCTCCCGCCACGTAAGTAGCAGCTAGCATGCACCCTATAAAACAATAAGTGTCAGCACACTTAATCAATAAATAATCCTACCAGTCATTCCATAACCGCCTAATTTGTAGAGTAAAGTTCCTCTCTAGATGTAAAATGAATGAATTCAATATGAAACTAAGGAGCGAGATACTCACCTTATCCGGACTCTTCAAGTAACCTCGAGTATTAGACACGCGCGACAATGACCATAACGAGAGTAATGACGACGCAAGGATGGGAAACCTAATCCCAGCAACGAGAGTACTACCGCAATACCATAAGAATCCCATAGAAACAAGTCACATTTGAAACTTACACAATACTGACCATAGGAACATATTCAAGCGTGCTTTGATGTGCGCCTAAATCGAATCCATCAACATCTCATGTGAGGAAGTCGACAACAGACCATACTGACGTTGAGCGCAGTTGAATACGTAGGCGTCCTTTGATGTATCTGCTTCTGCCTTCTCTGCATACACTAGAACAACATTAGTTTACGCAGAGCTTTGTACGATCATCCTATACTTTGAGGGTATTTTATCCCAGCTAGACGACGATATTTGCTCACAAGGAAGTTCTGGCCCAACAAGAGGAAAGGTATGGTCATGAAAGCTGCTCCGACATATTGATAGCTATAAGAAGAATAATTCCGTCATGATTTAAGAGTCTCTTCCCTTCTTGGAAACACGCACCCTTCGGGAACTTCAATTGCGGGCATTTCTTATTAATGGAGTGGAATGCAGAAGCAAGAAAAGGGGGAAGTAGAAATTTAGTGGGTTGGGTTAAGTATATGCCTGGCTAGGGTGGGACAAAGAAGAAGACAAGCATTACCGTCCATGGAAAGCTAATCCAAGTTAATGACGCGTCTCACCGGCTCGCTGCGGCCGCTTAGGTTTCTTGGTTCTTGGCTCTATATCTGACATGAAATCTATACTTATCTTATCTTGTGTGTGTCGGCGCCGTTGGGGCTCAGGAGATCCTCGAGGTTTTTTTTATTTTTCAAGCCATGCTTCATACACTCAGACTACCACACATGGTTAATATTTATATCTCATCCATTTTGTGTATTCAGAAGGAAAAGAAAAGGTATACCGTGTACTTATTGGCCCTTTTGCAGCTGACAGACTTGCAAATCGTTTCGCTTGGCAACGAGTAATCTCGCAATTTTTTTAGAGCCGGCGACTCAACAGCGGATACAGAAGTTATGCATCATACTCTTAGGTATTCTATTCTTGCATTGTCATTTAATTCAGTGTTAAAAAGTATTCATGTTTACTATTAAACTTGCTCATGCCAACGAGGAACTGCTTAAAGACAATCAAGCGATCGGGATGATCAGAGTTTTCAAAAGTGGACGGGATACGGTGAAAGTGCACCTTATATTTATTTACCAACAAGGGTTGCTGTGTGCATATCTCCGTTACCACTAGACTTTGGTGCTGTCAAAGTGCAATTTCAACTCAGGGACAGCGATAAAGTTTCGCCGATCCCGGCCTTGGTTGGGGTGATACGTAATATTTCTTGTGACATGACAACTTGAACAAACTTTGACGGTGAACCTAAACTTTATGTTGGATAGAGCATAACGAATGTCTTTCCTGGAGGTTGAAACAGGAATTTATAATAAAAGACCCTACATTGGACAGCCTTTATAGAATAGATGACCAAAAAATAAACAATCAACAAACCCTTGAAGTTCTTTCGATGCTTGAGATGGAGACTACTATTCTTGACAAGTTATATCGGAGAAGTGTCAAAGACTCTGTCTCTTCTATTTACAATACAATTTTGCCCAGAGTTGTGAATTTGAAACTTACAGTGGTGGGTGTCTGGATACTCAAGTAAATATTATGGGTAACATAACGACAAAGGCACATCTCTCATGATCTCGGATCAAAATTTTAGGACTTCTCATCGATCGCGAACTTGCTTCCGTAATCGTGAGAAATTGTTATCCTACCTCCAAAAGTTAGACGCCTTAAAAACAAAGAAATCCTTGTTCTGAAGCAGGCGCTTCACGTACTTCTAATCACATACGTAACATCTATATGTTATTGTTAAGTATGTATAGGGCATTCATGATTATATAGTGATCTTTCCCAGGCTCTCAAGTTTGAACGGAATCTATGATGTTCTTTTGGCACTGGACGCCACGCCGAGCTGAAGCACATAGCTCGCTGGATTTGCAACGACGTTGGCCTTTACTAATTTTACCCTCTGAATATTTAAGAGCTACGCGACCTGAGCCTCGTTTCATTTGCTGTCAGCGGCTAAGCGGTAACTCTTCATCTGCTTTCTTGATCGCCGAATTATTTACTTACGGCCACAAATCCCCTACGAGAAATCTCATGGGCGAATCTGAGTGAATCCAGCGCCAGAATCGCGTGTCTGCTGTAAGTAACGCTTTGATCTAAATTTACAATGTGTATGCCTCATGGGAGCTAAGCATTATTTCGGGTGTCTTAACAGCGCTGTGGACGCTGAAAGAGGCTGAAAGAGGCCAAAAAAATTTCATGCTGTAGCCCTTACAAGCCCCATATATTTATGTTTACTTTTAGATTACGACCAAGATTACGACTATCGCTTTATTCACCGCCAACCTCCCGGGAAGGCGTTTCCATTCAGAGTCCTATAATGACTACACCGACCGTCAGCCCACCTGCCAAAGGGGAGAGAGAGGGGAAATTTATACTCGTACCCATTTATCCTAACTTTGCAACCAGCTCCTGCTTTGTGAACGTTTGCACATCAAACCCGGCGTTTTTCAAGTTATTTAGGGCATTTATTATCCAGTCTTGACAAGTCCACCGTAAATCGCCAGTGACGATGGGAACCTCCCCTAGAATGCGGACGAGGTCGTTGTAAGACTCATTTTTGGCAGTCCCGACCTTCACCATGCCCAGGAATGAAGAAGCTTTTTCGGGGCTGATGATAGCCTGTGGCGCTTTGAAACTGTAGTTGGTTGTCGATCCTTCGACCTGGAAAGCCATTGCACTCCGGCTATCGGGCATCCACAGGAGAGCCCAATGTCTTGCGCCTCGTAGTTGAAGGTGACCATATTGCGCGATACAGAGGGTAGCAGACATATTTCCAATGTGAGAGGGGTGTTTGCTTAGTTATTGAGGTGTTATTGGTTTCATCGTGTAAGTATTTATCCGTGCGCAGAGTACAAATGCTTTTGTCCGCCTAGGCAAGGGGCGCCCTTGTGGAACAACCTTCGGGGCAATATTTCAGCTTGTTGCCAAGGACGTATCTTGTCCTCGGGGTGACACAAGTAATCCAAACTCCCCTCAAACATTACATATATGAAAGGGGAGCTAACCGAAATTGTAATAAATTGATTGGTTACGCTAGCACTGCCCGACAAGAGGCTCCGCCGGATGCATCGGACAGAGTCGGGCTCTATAGAGACGCGTATTAGTTGTTTTTAGGGCGGCCGGGTTGCCAAACGTCCGGGGATGTTGAAACAAAACTCGCATGACCATATGTTTTTTATGTATTTTTGTATTATAAGAAATGACGCATCTCGATCTCGAGATGCGGTGGGGCTTTGATTGGATGTGTAGACAAAAGCACAAGGAAAAAAAGAAAAAACAAGAATAATGAGATTTCGATGACATGAGACTGTAGCGCGACTGAACTTATACCGCAATAAATTGTAGGCGCCCTCTATTGTATAGTCACAGTTTCTAACCGCCTGGAGGATGCATCCAAGACGACCTGTAAGGACCACTCTCATACTTGATTGTCTTCAATATGGGAAAAGTACGATCGAGTAACTGGCTAGCAATGTCTGGCGCTTTTATCGCAGACGAGGCGACATCAAGGATGTGAAGGTTATGGCATGGAAGATTTGCGTTCTCGGCAGAAAAAGGGTCGAGCTATAGGGGAGAAGTCTATGTTCCGCAACAGGAGAAGAGCATTCAGGGTTGCTGTCGCTGGTTGAGACCCAATCAAAGCTAATTTTTTCGTTGATGGTCATATCTTGACCAACAAAGGGAGTTTTTCGTCATAAGTATCTCAAGAACTGCGAAACCGGTCACAAAAGGTGAGTGTTGTTAAAAGCGTATCGCGTTTGGACAATGTTGTGAAAATTCGTCCACTTCCCTAAGTTTTTGAGGCTATGAAAATTTGATACAACCTCGCAAGGACTCGACCGAGCCCGCTTAACCTTGAGACTTTGAGGTCCGCAGAATTTGATCCAATGAAGCAGAGATAAGTACGCGATCTAGAATAAGGGCCCAGTGCAGTTAATGATGACGAAGCCTGCAGTATCCACAATAACCGTTTGAAGGATATTGTTAACATTTGTAGGCCCAGGGAAGTAAGAGGCAGTTAGTAGCCAAGGGACCTGGGCTTTGGCATGCAGGGAGACATTAGAGGTATCCGAAAATACCAGCTGGACATGCAAGGGTCCAAGTACTCGTATGAGGCGGCTTGGGTAATAAACGTACCTGACAAAGTCTTGATACCATGTAAAAAAATGTAGCAATAAAGTAATCTGTGGATGTCTGGCCCTACATAGAAAGCGTATGATGGGAAGACTCCGAAGAGAGCTTTGGCCGTTGAAGAAAACTACAAACATTTGAAAACAACTTTTTCGAGGTCGCCCTAAATTATGTAAGGCGAAAACGTCAATAGCACATAACGATCTCTGCCCAAATCCAGGGAGGCGCGCCAAGGTGAGAAATGAAAGTGTCCATCTGTATAAACGGCACATTGTCTCCGAGGCATGAAATTTTTGATATCAGCTGTTTGCAATGCTTGCCCCATAATGTAACTCAAATATAGAATTTCCTTACAGGAATATGAGTCTCGGAATAACTTGTGGGGGATAGGAAGAAAGCTTCGTCAGCTAGCGGGATCGTAAATGAGTTGTACTTGATCCCTGTGAAATAAACCGTTAAACTTTTGAAGATTCCAATAGAAACGAGACACGTAAAAGTTTAAAACATCCCTAAGTCTTCGTCGGCCCAGTGCTAAAATCGCATTCTTGCAGTAAGAATTTCTAGTATCAAAAATTTTCCCATCTTTCTACGTGACTGAAGTCACTTGTCAGAAAACAGAACGTCTTACTTTATTATATATAAGTTGTACTGCCTGAGCGAAAAACACTCTGCGCAGTTCCGAACAGAGTGGGCCCTGGGGCTGAAACAATTAGACAATATCAAGATTTCGGTTGACTCGGAGTACTTTGGATTGACCGTTATGCTCACCTTTCATAACCTTTACGTGGTGGTACCGCTCTTTACTGAGAAAAGTGGAGCGCACTCATGAGACGGTCAGACGATGAACTACATGAAATCCACCAGAATGAAGCCGACAATATTAGAACCCTATAAAGTTGCAATGCAGGCATTCAATGAGAATGATATGCCAATTGGTTGACGTCCGATGGTTGTGACAGTATTTAGATGGGTCATCGGCTTCCAGGTATATTTGGGTAGATCCGCTCATCTGCGAAAGCCAACAATCACCGTGAATCACAATGCGCAGCATACTTTCTATCAGTTCGGTCCAAGGGACTATGAGGGTTAGCATTGCAAATCTATTGCTTACATTCGCTGAATGCGCAGCCAGGATTCAATACGTTCGGCTATCCGCATGGCAGATGTGTTTTTGCAAATGTGTATTCGCGGCTTGTTCGTGGCTTTCACTTACTTGACAAGGGTCCTGATACAAGTAACCAATCAGTTGCGACTAGGAGATTGACTCTTCAAAAACTTACTTAAATTGATGTCATCATTCAATGGTTGCTGATGTCGATTCTTAATGACATGATGAACTGGCAAAATATACGCCAGCCTTGAGGCACGGGCGGGTGTTGGTATTCATCTTATCGCACCTACAATGCTTTCCTGACGCCGATATCACATGTTTAGGATGCGTTTAGGCAAAGGGATCCCGGGCTACTATTCGGCACGAGTTCGAGCAACGCGTCATTACGTTTCTTCAATAGCAATACCATTGCTATCAAGGAAATGCCAAGAAGTTTGGAAAGCATGAGCTGTGGCAGGCAAGGCAAGGCAACCATAATCAAGCGTGCATAATAAGCTATGATTTATAAACACGCTTACGAATATTGGCATCAAATTGAACGATTGTGATAAGTCGTAGGCTTCCAACTCCCATATTATATAGTTATTAAACTAAGTGGGAGGCTTCTGTAAGACCGTACTAAGGGCACACAACCAAGAATATTTCGTGCTGTATGTTGCGGGACCCTTGATATAGCATAAGAAGGAAACCAAAATTCAAGCCCGGAAGCCGTGAATGCAGTGCTTTGATTCCAAAAAAGGAAATGCTGGGCAAATTGAAGCGCCAGCTTGTCGTTCTCTCTCTCGTCCTCAACATTTCCTATAACTTACCAGCTAATACGCCCTCATAATAAGGCTCTACCGTGCTGGATCTCGGTATTTAGGCTCGGGATTGCTATCTAGGCAAGTCATTTTCCAACGTTGAATACCATATCTTAATAATTTTTGTCACATAGCCTATGTCTTTCTTAAAACGCAACCACCCTCCTGTAAACGACGATACTGACGAAGAAAATGATGACACCATTGACCCCGAACTACGTTTGCGTACTGTTCGCACAGCAGCTTCTGCTATCGCAGAGTCAATAATCTCAGAGCAGCGAGCTCAAAGGCGAAAATCAAAGAGGGCAAAGGGGTCCCGTTTCTTTCGTAGTCGAGCCGAGAAGAAAGCAGAGGCGGCTTTACCAGTCGAGATTACTCCATCGAAGGTAGTTCCAGGGGAGCGACGGAACATCTACGTTAATTATCCATTGTCGGCCATGGAGGTGGATCATGACGGCCAGCCAAAGGCGCGGTATGTGCGGAATAAAGTCAGAACAACTAGTGAGGAAACCTTTATTGTACGTGCAACTAATCTGCGACTAACGCGCTTGAATTGCTTTGCAGAGTATACCATCTTTACTTTTATACCCAAGAATTTATACGAGCAATTTCGACGGTACGATTTTTGATCCTTTGCTTCGTGGTGACGCTGATGGCTCCTTTAGCGTAGCAAACTTATTCTTTCTGTCAGCCGTTGTTTTCCAACGTGGGTTGAGTTTTCATCAATTCATTTACATGCCTGACACGATGCAATTTCAAAGTATTCCCCGTGTTCGGTGCAGCAACTGGCGCCATCTCCGTCCTTCCCCTTGCATTTATTCTCACTGTCACAGCCATTAAAGATGGTGTAGAAGACTATCGTCGTGGTACCCTTGACGAAGAGGTGAACACTTCCGCTGCAACCAAACTTGGTGGATGGATAAATGTGAATCAACCGCTGGACTCGCGATCGTGGATTCAGAGATTTCTGGGCTTAAATCCTCCGGGAAAGGTGACCAAGGGGGTCAGAAAACTGAGAGAGAGGGAGGCTGGTGACGCGGAAAAGAGCCTGAGAGTTATTCTTGCGAAGAATGATGAGGAATTCAGCGTCTTAGGCGATGTTAACGAAAGCAGCGTTGATTTGACGAATCGTGGTGCGGGCGGAAGGATATTGGACGATATACAAAGCGTGGACTCGCATAGCTATCCGCCAGGATCTGTGGGACGCCTTTCGAAAACGTCCTTGTCAGAAGGTTCAGTTATCAAGCAGTCCGGTGACTATGGCCAGTTTGGGTCTCTGTCTCAGTATCAGCAGTCAACGCATTCGCGTGTGAGCGTCGGTGTAATAGACTGGAGGAAGCACTCAGGCGGTTCGGCACGATGGGAGAGGACGCTTTGGAAAAAGCTTGAGGTTGGCGATATCGTATTGCTACGCGAAAACGATCAAGTCCCAGCCGACATAGTTGTCCTGTCGACATCTGATTCTGACGGGATGTGTTACTTAGAAACCAAGAATCTGGATGGGGAGACCAATCTCAAACCAAGAAAATCTGTCAGGGCCACTGCATCGATCAGGTCTGAAGAGGATGTCGAACGCTCTGCTTTTTACCTTGATTCGGAACCCCCACATCAAAATTTATACCTTTATCATGGCGTTTTGCGATATGCCGATACAGCAACGGGCGAGATGAAGCAAGAACCTGTGACTATCAACGAACTCCTTCTTCGCGGATGTGCGATTCGGAATACAGCATGGATCATTGGTTTAGTGATATTTACTGGTGCCGACACGAAGATCATGCTTAACGGCGGTGAGACCCCCTCAAAGCGCAGTAAAATTGAAAAGGAGACAAATTTCAATGTCTTTGTCAATTTCGGTCTGTTAACCATCATGTGCTTGATTGCTGCTATCTGCAGTGGTGTTGAGGACGGGAAAACGGGGAAAAGTGCCTCATTTTATGAAATAGGCTCGGATCCGACTTCATCATTCGCTGTAAACGCCATCATCACCTTTGTGTAAGATTTGTCAAAATTGGTTAAAGTTTGTACTGAACGTCATGTCCAGATCTTGCCTGATTGCTTTCCAAAACATCGTTCCCATATCTCTGTACATTTCCATCGAAATCGTGAAGACTATCCAGGCGTATTTTATCTCGCAGGACATCGAAATGTATTATCAAGCTTACGATACACCGTGTGTGCCCAAAACGTGGAACATTTCGGATGACCTCGGTCAAATTGAATACGTATTTTCGGATAAGACGGGCACCTTGACGCAGAATGTCATGGAATTCCAAAAATGCTCTGTCCGTGGAATATCATACGGGGAAGGCATAACAGAAGCTCAACGTGGGGCCGCGACACGCGAAGGCAGGTCCGACACTTACAACCCTACGGAACTTAATGACAAACTTGCTAACCTCAAAAACCAAATGCTATTGACTATGGAACGCGCTTTCAAGAACCGATACTTGCAAGCAGATAAACTTACCCTTGTTTCACCAAAGCTTGCTGAAGACCTTGTTGACCGATCCTCTCTACAACGTGGCCACCTCATTGCGTTCTTCCGTGCCCTCGCCTTGTGCCATAGCGTTCTGTCGGACAAACCAGATGCTAAAAACGAGCCTTATACCCTCAATTACAAGGCGGAGTCTCCAGATGAGGCCGCTCTTGTGGCTGCAGCACGCGATGCAGGTTTTCCTTTTGTTGGCAAGTCGAAAGATTTCATCGACATTGAAGTTATGGGCCAGGCGGAGCGATATACGCTCCTTAAGCTCCTCGAGTTCAATAGTACGCGGAAGCGGATGAGTGTCGTCATGCGATGCCCTGACGGGCGGCTTATTCTTTATTGCAAAGGGGCAGACAGCGTTATTTATGCTAGACTGGCAAAGAATCACGATCCTATCTTGAAGGAACAAACAAGTAAGGATATGGAAATGTTTGCGAACAGCGGCCTACGGACGCTGTGCATATCTTATCGGTATTTGGACGAAGACGAGTATCTGAACTGGTCAAGAACATACGACGCTGCTACGAACGCTATCGAGAACAGGGATGAAGAAATCGATAAAGCTAATGAGCTAATTGAACATTCTTTAACAATTTTGGGGGCGACAGCACTCGAAGACAAATTACAAGAGGGTGTGCCGGAGGCAATTGAAATGTTGCATCGTGCTGGGATTAAGCTGTGGATTTTGACTGGTACGTCCTTTCGTGATTCTAAAATTTATTAAATAATGACCTTGCCTAGGGGACAAACTTCAAACCGCCATTGAAATTGGCTTCAGCTGTAATTTGCTAAAACACGACATGGACCTTATGATTTTGTCCGCCGATACTCTTGATGCAGCTCGTGCACAGATTGAGGCAGGTTTAAACAAGATTGCTTCCGTTCTTGGTCCTCCAACTTGGGATATCCGTAAGCGTGGTTTCATGCCTGGTGCCAAAGCCTCCTTCGCTGTCGTAATTGATGGCGATACTCTCCGACACGCACTTACTCCTGAATTGAAACCCCTCTTCCTGAATCTTGGAACCCAATGTGAGACGGTTGTATGTTGTCGTGTTTCACCTGCACAAAAAGCTTTGACTGTCAAGTTAGTCAAAGAAGGACGCAATGCCATGACCTTATCCATTGGTGATGGCGCAAACGATGTAGCCATGATTCAAGAGGCTAACATTGGGTGCGGACTGTTTGGTCTTGAGGGCTCGCAGGCTGCCATGTCTGCTGATTATGCATTTGGACAATTCCGATTCTTGACGAAACTGCTGCTTGTTCATGGTCGCTGGTCATATCAACGTGTAGCGGATATGCATAGCAATTTTTTTTACAAGGTGAGTATGATGCTCTTATCTAGTAACATTGATGTTAATTTTTTTGTCCAGAACGTTATCTGGACCTTTGCCATGTTTTGGTACCTCCCTTTCAATAGGTCGGTTCATTACTTTTCTATAAATTGTTTCGCTAACACCACTCAGTTTCGACGCGACATATCTGTACCAGTACACCTTCATATTGCTGTATAACCTTGTATTTACCTCACTGCCTGTTATCATTCTCGGTGGTAAGTTTTCATAACCGTCCGCATGCAACTTTTACTAAAAATATTGCGCAGCCTTCGATCAAGATATTAATGCAAAAGCTGCGTTTGCCTTTCCCCAACTGTATGTCCGAGGCATCCGCGGTCTTGAGTATACACGCGCCAAATTCTGGATGTATATGACGGATGGTCTGTACCAGTCCGGCGTTGTATTTTTTATCCCCTATTTGGTATGGACTCTTGGGATCTCAATATCATGGAATGGAAAGGGGATAGAAAGTCTGGCTGAATTTGGAACGACGGTATCTGTAGCCGCAATTGTGGCAGCGAATACCTATGTTGGTCTTAACACCCATTAGTAAGCTATTTTCATCTTCTAATTCTTATGTTCACTGACCATGAATTGTGTAGTTGGACGATCATGACATGGATCGTTGTTGTTGGCTCCACTGTTGTAATGCTCTTGTGGATCGTGGTTTATTCATTTTTCTTCAGCAATGATTTCGTCGACGAAGTGACAATCTTATTTGGCACTTTCACATTTTGGGCGACGGTTGTGCTCTCCGCGGTCATAGCGCTTGGTGAGTGCTTTGTGTGGCTTGTGGCTAAATATGTTTTTAATGATTATGGTTAGCTCCGCGATTTATCGTCAAATTCGTGTCGACCGTTTATTATCCATTAGATAAAGACATTGTGCGAGAAATGTGGGTAAAGGGAGATTTAAAGGATCAACTTGGGCTACAGCACAGGAAAGCGAGAAAGCGCAAGGATGATCATCATCTTGAAACTGCTCCAATGTTCCGCGAGGACCACATTCGATCTCTATCGGAAATGTCAAGCCACCACGACTATCAGCCAGCTAGTACAAACAGCCCTGGTATCGAAACCCCTATAGATACTCCTCCCTTAGGTATGTCTATGGTGGATCTTCCCCGGGCTGAAGGCACAGGACAACAACCTTCTCTCTCTCCTACCCCTGACAAACGAAGTCCGGTCTCCCCTAATCCCTCTTATTACTCAGCGTCCGAAATCCCACCTCCTTCTCCGTTACCTTCACCCACGTATCGATACCCAGACGGTCAAAT
This sequence comes from Cystoderma amianthinum, assembly GCA_036936965.1. Classification (NCBI taxonomy): domain Eukaryota; kingdom Fungi; phylum Basidiomycota; class Agaricomycetes; order Agaricales; family Squamanitaceae; genus Cystoderma; species Cystoderma amianthinum. The sequence continues at coordinate 43,919 of JASFDA010000022.1, forward strand.
TACAAATATACCGCCACCTAGTCGACGAGCTAGTGGCTCCACGGCCCGAACATCCACTGTTGTCGGTGGCCAACTTTCACCATTTCCTCCTCAATCTTCTCAGCAACGCTCACCAGCTTCCACGCTAAATGTGCCAACACCTGCCTTGAAGCCATTGGCAGAGGATTCTGGTGCTTACGAAATGCATGTGCGGAATTCTGGTGTTGATACCTTGTCGGTGCAAAATCACCAGTTGCCACCGCGGTCGACTAGTGAAGCATCAAATATTTCTTACGCAACTGCTCCAGACGATTTTTGGGCTGAGGACGATACTGCTCACGCAGGCAACCACGGCCATATGCAACCAGGAATCGTACTTAACCAACAGCATCTCGACTCTCTGAATGATGAAGATGACCGAGCAACAATAGTTGGGGACCACAACCAGCGGCACGACCGACAAATAAGCGAAGTCTCGTGGGATGGAGGTCGTGCCCTGTAGTATTTCTAGGACCGTTGCTTTTATACTTATCTTCGTCGAAGCTATAAACTTGTAATACCAACGCTCCCTTCGGTTCCGTACCTGTCCCATCTTTCGTGTTTTATATGACCTATCTGGATCGGACATTACGTACACTCGTAATTATTTTCTGTCGTTCTCATCACTATACCACGCAAACCAAATGATAGCTCCCCCTGACTTGTACCATCGTCGCGTCCATTGCAGATCCAGCTGCATCTAATAATAAATCGGTAATTATGAGGCCGATACCGTGACTAAATTGTGACGTGAGAGTAATATGATCACACTCCCCCGATTCGGTCATGGAGCCAGAAAAACTTGGCAAAGCCAATCTATTTGATATGAAGATCCGGCGACCATTTCGAACGGGCGAAAGTCAATTGAGCGATATATCATTCGATAGTAGTCAAGGATAATGGAAAAAACCCTGTTGGATAAAATGTTTTAGAGTTTTCAAGGCCGGGTAGATTCGGTTTGTCATGTTCAGGAAGGTTATTTCTGTCTCTCTTGGGGTCTTGTGGCTATACTTATATTTTATACGGGTTTGTTCTGTACCACCATCATGCCTCCAATAACCACTGCAGATACGCAAGAGCAGCAAGCATCTTCCTCGTCCTCATCGATCCTCAAAGAAAGAAGGTTCAAGCTGAGCAGGTGGGTTGCCCATTACTTGAAACGTGCAGACCCTGGTTAAATCTCATGTTCGTTGAAACAGAGCGTGTGACCGATGTCGGTGAGCCCTCTCGCCGCTTGAGTGCGGTATTATCAACTTATATTTCTGTTTGCAGGCGGAGAAGGATCAAGTGTGATGAGGGACATCCCTGTCAAGCCTGCCTCACTGCTAATTCCGCTTGCACATTCGAGGAACCTGGAAAACGAAGTCACCCGCATAAATCCAAGTGAGTTCTTCCTGACGATCAATCATTGTCCGGAAGCTAGTATTCCTTATCTTATCTGTTAATAGGCGTACTGCGACCCTGGAAGATCGAATGCATCATCTCGAAACTCTGATTCAGGCAATTCCCCCTGCAGTGTTCGCCGCTGGCTCCGGGCCTCCTCCGATGTCAACTGCGTCAGAAACAGCGTCTAGCCCCAGCGCGACGTTTATCTACCCAGCTGGCCTTCCTTTGGCATCCGGCGTGCCGCCGCCATCTCTTCATGTTTTTCCTCTCATGGGTCCTTCGACGCACTTTGCGCGCGATCCTGATCACCACCATAGCCCGAGTGCTTCATTTGGCTCTCTTTTGGGTACTCCCTACCCGCATCAGATTTATTCTCCCGATCAGTTAGCCGAGGAGACTTCTCGTATGTCATTAACGGCTTCTTACCTGTACTTCGACGATGAAGGCTATACACGATGGCAAGGAGAGACATCTGGATTACCGGTACTCGATGTACTTGTTGAACGACATACTCCTGCGAGTAATCGCGATAATTCTGACTCCGCACGGTCTGATCCCGCATCGACTAATGGTACACCCAGCGCCCCTACTGTTGATTGGTTCCCAAATCGCACTCCACGACGCACCGATGTAAATCCACAGACCCTTTGGAGATTGATAACGTCATACATAGTCCCAGAACTCATGGATAGGTTCTTACTCCCCTAATCCAGTGATTATTATCTAACAAAATGATAGCCTTGTCCAGTGCTATCTATCAACGTCATATTACATCCTTCCCTTCCTCCATGTCCCTACATTTCTTGCTGTACGTCGCCTTTCGTTCATATATCGCTGAAGCATGCTTTTTAATCATAACATCTACAGGATTACGGAAACCCACAAAAATGGGGAGAACCAGGTTTTGCGGCCTTTATTGTGTCGATCTGCTGTCTTGCCTCTCGACATATGGACGATCCTCGTGTACGCGCTGACCCGAATGACGGAATTTCTGCTGGAACACATTGGTTCGAGCTATTTGGCCGCCTACGAACGCTTCCCATAGCCGATCGGCCTACTCTATACAACATGCAGGCTAATCTTATTGCCGCTGTCTACGCCGTCGGTCTCGGGAAGTTGTCAAAAGCTGCCGCCCTCTTGGCGGAAGCCGTAACCATGTGCATCGACGCTGGCTTACATCGTTCTGCTGATACCTATGACTTATTTGATCCCATTGAAGATGAAGTGCGAAAGCGTACTTTCTGGTGTGTGTATATCTGGGATAAGCAGCTTGGGGCCCATTTTGGTAGACCGTCTATGCTTCGTCTAAGGGACTGCGACGTTTCAGAACCCGCCCCAGTCGATGATGAGTTTATAACACGCGATGGCCTAGGGACGCCTCCTCCTGGCACTGAATGCCGATTGAGTGCTTTCATCGTGTCATTGAGGATCATGGTCGTACTTGAGGCAGTACTGGATGTACCTCCTGCGCGACAAAGTGAAGACTCTTCCTCGTTTTTATTGCGGGCTACGAATGTACTATCTGGTGTGAGGCGATTCAAGGAAATGAGAGAGGAAGAAGCCCTTCTAGATGATATTCACCGAAATATACCCACGTATTGGGCCCATTCTCCCGAGACACTTAGTAGTGAAGACACCATTCGGTTGACACAGGCGGAGAGATTACACTGTGCTGAGCAGTTTGTACGGTTATTGATATTCAGGCACCGTTTCTCGGAACTGGTAGCAGAGAGGACAAACGCGTCTGTTGAGGAAGAGCAGACTGACGCAGAAAAGGATGCAATGATTGCTGCACACAACTCGGCACTGCAGATTGTTGCTGCTCATCTCAATATTGCGAAAAAGGGTCTCATGACATATTGTAAGCTTCGGGTCTTTTTCTTTCTTTGGGGTACAGCACATTCAATACGGTTGTTAACCAGATGGCGTACATGTGATACACCAATTGACGCAGGCTGGGAGGACATTGGTTGCTATCCTCCTGTGTTGCAAAACGGATGCGCTGCAACATTTGATACCACCTGGCCTAGAGGCCCTCCGGTCATGTATCGGGCTTCTCAGGCGGTTTAGCGGTCGCTATGTCTGTGGGCTTCGTTCAGGTGACTTAATGGAAGAATTTTGTCGTCGTAAGTGCAAACCAAGAATGTAGATTGACCTCGTTAACTTTTTGAACAATCAACCAGTCACTAATATCCCCTTGGAAACACTACCTCGGGATGGTTCAGCTAATGCCACCCGCCCGCCATGGATACGGCCCGTGCGCAAAAAGGCCCCATCCATCGCGCGGTCCACGCGCAGCGACTCGCCATCGCAACACAGTAGCCCCGAAAGCTTTTCCCCGTCCGATTTTTTCGCTGAACAGACCAAAAACATATCCTCCTTCTCGACAGGCACGCCTGCTGCATCTGGCGTTGCGCCTTCCACTAAAGCTCCTCCGCTATCACAGTACACTAACGGCACGGCGCACTCTCGGGGGTCGCCGCCTGCGTATATGGATGCGTCAGGCGGCCTTGGGATGGACGTGATCAGGGAGGATGCGCAGATGTACATGTCACCTGGCGAGATGATGGCGCTTTTTAATGATGGAAGTGTCGATGTGGGGAATTTGTTCTCACCAGACTCGTTCATGCAACCGAATCCGAACGACCATAGCAATGGCGCTGGGGGCGGATTCGTGGGCCCGTCATATCTCAAGATGAATGGCATGGTTTCCTCGCCCTGACGACAACGGTGGCGACTTGTGTAGGTATTAGTTGAATTTTTACTTTACTTTTTTTTGTGGTCTTTTAGGACATGATTTTTTAATATGTGTATTTAAGGTGTTGGGCAAAACAATTCAAGGCATTCCAATGTATATTACTTATATTAACTAGGTTTTCAGAAACGCATATATAATGAGAAGCGAGTTTGTCGATGCTGGCGGGGTTTTCGGGGTTGGTTACCTTTTCTTTGCATGTTTTGGTGGTCACATGGTATTTGCTTCTTCAATTCCTGTTCACGATGTCGTCTAGCAGTGTATAAAAGTAAACCTGGAGTGTGGTTCGCTCCGGGACATTGAATTGACGTTTGAAAGCGTGAGATCATGAATCATTGTTACTATATTCTAGCAGTGCGAAGAAAAATATCAAATGTCATCCCATTTCTTTGTAGATTATTCTTCGAGTCGCTGATTTCGTACACTTAATTTACAGCAACGGTTTCCCCCCGATTCAACCGAGAAAATGAATAAATGTCACTACTCTCTCACCGTGGTCTCTATTTTCCATTTTCCGAAAAGTCAAATTCGCAGTGGTCAATGTTCAAGAACTATGCCTGCGAGAACTTTAAGCTCCCAGCCAGAATGCCCCTTTCCCTCAGTTCGAGTCAGTTTCAGGGGATTTGGACAGGCCCGTGTGCGTGTTCTGAAGCTATTTTTGTGATTTGATGATGGGATCTGAGATCGATCATATTCGAAATTGGTGCGATCCTTTGTTGTGTGGATAGATTGGGACATTCCTTTGAGTTGTCCCTTTTGTAACCAAATCGCCAGGAATCGCTTTAACAATTGAGATGCTGGCAAAACAACGCTTTTCACCGCATCTTGGTGACCCACCAAGTTTGCGGTCCTGTACAATTGGTTCCCTTTCGAATCATGTTTATTTCAGGTAAGTCCTTCTGACGCAATTCTTATCCCGCAGAACAATAAAGAAATTATATTAGCCTAAAGACCCGATATGTCCAGCTGATCGCCTCATCGTTTTCTTTTTGTTTCGCTAGACAAAAAAACTCAAGGGTACTTTAACAACTTCATCTTTCGCTCTTCTCACCCCCAACCAACCTCACTATGACATCCACCTCCTTGCTTCGTAGCCTCCAAGGCTCATCTACAATTAACAGCCTGCCAGTTGAGCTGCTCTCGCTTATATTCACAATAGGAACCCACGGTACGGATGATGCCGAAGATACGAACCGACCTTTCCCTTTCAACACTCAGAGTGTTAGAACCCCAGTCATTATCTCTCAAGTCAACCGCAGATGGCGCCAGATAGCATTGAACACTCCTGCCCTTTGGACAAGTCTATGTGCAACCCTCGAAATGGTTGAGACCTGGGAGGAATATGACTCTCTTGGCCAACCGTTCAGATCGACATCGTTGAACACGGACCATCTCACTTCATACTTGGCCCTGTCTCGAAACTATCCATTGGACATCCTCGTCGATGCTAGAGACCCAGATTGGGATTTTTTTGAACCTGAGTGAGTGATAGCACTTCAAACGACTTTTCCAACGTCGCTAATAGATCGGCAGAATTTCCGATGATGTTTCTCTCAACTCTTACACCCCTCCCTTTTCATTAGCTCATATGAGTACTGTTATCGCTACCCTCGTACCCCACCTTCATCGTTGGCGATCCGTCAGCATCCTAACCGATTCATGGGCACCTATGCATGTTGCACTCACACAAATTAACCCACACATCATTTCGGCTGGTGCGCCTCGCCTCGAATCACTCACGTTGATGCGATGCAACAATTTCGTGAGCTATGCACCACAATTTCAACCAGCAGATATGAAAGGGCCTGCTTTTCTACAAACTGAGAATCCTGAAGCTCGCAACCTGTTTCCTCGTCTTCAACGCTTAACGTTGAAGGGCGTACATGTCGATTGGAATACCCTTGCCAATTCGTTATCGTGTTCAAAGAATGGTCTTTCAATGCTTGATCTCTCGTCGCATTGTCTGGACGTCAGACCATCTCCTTCGGAGTTCCATCGTATACTCGACGCCAGCATTAACATCACCGAGCTGGTCATCTCTGGCTCAGGACCGGCGGTTACAGTTGCCGTTGATGAAGTTATTGACTCTGACTGTCTGGGTTTAAAGCCAGTTAAACTATCACAACTCAAGCAAGTTTCTCTCGGATATAGATCTGCATTAGAAGGACAAACCGTCCTAGGTCTTTTCGATGCCCCTAATGCGAAGACCCTAACGCTAGAGGAGGTCACCTACCCTGGAGACCCCGAGGAGGTGAACGCCAGTAGCATTCTGGCTTATATTGCCACCGGTAAGGTGGCTTCGGAATTTGACGACAATTTTACCGTTACCCACTTAAACCGTCGGAGTCATCACGATGTCGCCGTTGGGACAAACGACTCAGTCATTAAACCTATACCCGCCCAGGATTCAAAAACTACACCTCGTGCGGCTTTCCCCCGTCTAGAGACCGCCTTGCTCAAAGGGGTCAAGTCGTGTCCTGGACCACTCCATGCCTTCTTCCACTCTGTCTCCAACCTACAGCAGCTGGAGCTTGTGAACATGGCAATATACGACATCTATACCTTACTTCCCTCCATCTCCACATCACCCACTCTTCCCAGTTGTCCGTGCCCACAGTTAGAGCAACTCTCCATCGAGGGCTTTGATCAACTGCAGAGCAAAGATATCGAGTTCATCGCAGGTGCTCTCGGGTCTGTTCGTCAAGCTCATGGTGCATGCAGTCTGGAGGACATCGACATCCATATTGCCCCTTGCGACACATCCTCTTTAATGGGGGTCGTCAGCTGCGACATCGCGGGAACTCGAGTGAATATCCACGAACCGCCTTTGTCATGTAACCCCAAAGAATCTTTCGACCATTGGGACACTGACTTGGAAATGGACGAAGCGAACGCCTTTGAGCTCGGCGGTGTTTTTAATGATCCCGTCTTTGACGCCTACTACGCAAATTCGGCCTTAGCTCGTTAAATGTACTGTTTATACATGTACCACTTCGTTTTTCTAACTTGAATCAAATTTGTTGTACATATTAAAGCATTTGTTGTAAGGCGAAGACAACCGTTATACAAACACTCAAATCTGATAACAATTTGTACATTGCACGATTTTCTTCATGGTTCAGAAACTTGAAATTATCTACTCCGACTACAGGATCGCTGCCCATCGTCTGCTTCTTTCTACTTGTCCAAACGTTTTTCTTCGACAGGGAGCGAAAACAATAATGCCAGTACAGCACTACAAGTAATGAACAAGAATACTGCTTGGATAGCGCGCTCGTAAACAAGCCTCACGATCTCTTGCGTGTTTGGATCCAAAGTGTCGATGTAACTTAACGACTCTCGGACACGAGCAATTATCTAATTCCTCTTTGGTTATTCTGTGTCACACTGTTAATCGAATTACGTACCTCCTCTACGTCTTGTCCTTTCAACAATTGCGGCAAAGTGGATCGAAGAATATGCTGCACTAGTGCACCTCCAATGCCAATTCCGCACACGCCTCCGAGGGTCCTGCACACAAAATTTACTATACGGAGAACATATTAATACATCCATGCAAAGCAAGTAAACTACTCACCACTCGTGGCAGCAGCTTGATCATCTTTACCTGCGACTGCCACGAGCCCCACAATGAAGGCATTTTGTGTCACTGCTAAAATAACTTGGTACTTTGACGTGGTCGTTTACAAGTAAAAATAAGCTCACCATACCCAAAACTTGCTACAACATAGCCTAAAATTCCACATATATTGAACTGGATAATCCTTTTATCTTCTGGGAATACTTACCGATAGCAAGACCTGGTGAAGAACGGACCATAACTCCACTGGATACCAATGCGAGTCCGGCACCTAAACCATGTAATACAAGGCCCACAACCATAATCTTGTAGTATTTTGCAGTGAACTTTATCGCAAAACCGCTTAACAATGAACCAGTAATGGCTCCAGCAAGGATTAGAAGGATCCATATGCTCGTCTGCGAGGCCGATTGTCTAAAAGTTGCTTGCAAATACAATGATAAGAAGAAAAAGGATGTCAAATATGCTAGGGAAAGAAAGAAGATTCCAGTGTTGATCAACAAGAGAGAACGATTAAACATAATCCTCTTTGGAACAAAAGGCTCCTTTGCAAATTTGAACTCGACAACAAGAAAGACCCAAGCAAGAATGAAAGAGACGGCCAGAGATGCCAAGATCCATGGATCAGACCACGAATAATTCCCCAGTCGATCGAAGCCGAATACCAAGAAAAAAATAGTCAGAACCAGGGTTACTGCGCCAGCAAAATCAATGCGTTTCAGTTTTGCCATGTAATCCTTTGATTCGTTTTTGGGAAGATGGAGAGCAAATGAAAAAAAAATTATTGCAGCTATCGAGAATGGCAGTTGCAGCAAGAATGACCTACATAAGGGAAATAATGTCAGTGGAAGGTAATAAAAGAAGGAAGTGTCTTACCATCGCCAACCAATAGTATCGGCGAAGAGTCCACCGATTGTCGCGCCAAGGGCATTTCCAGCAGCTGCAACGAGAGTCGTAACACCTAGCACAAAGATTAGAGCAACATTATGGGAATAGTTGGTAGGATTTGGACCTTGCCATACTCCACGGGAACGAAGAGGAACGATATCTGTTGTTATAATTGTGATAACACTTTCTAAATGAATGAGGATGGTTTAACTTTCAACGTAATTGAACAGCTCACGTCACAAGCCCCCCTCCACCGATACCCTGGATAGCCCTGCTGGCAATAAGTTGTTGCATATTTTGAGACAGACCACAACAAAAGGTCCCAGCTGAGAAGAGAGTAAACGCGAATAAAAGAGATTCTTTTCGGCCGAAAATATCACTAAGTTTGCCATACAAAGACCTATAAGAATAAAATCATGAACTGACACGATAATCAATATGAGAATAACACACTGGCATGAAGCAACAGTGAGGAAATATGACGTTACTATCCAACCCGTAAGTTGCAGTTGATTGAAGCTTGTGCCAATTTTTGCATATGCTGAAGCGTAAATGGTAACTGAAGCTCCTACAAAGGCTAATACAAATCGATTGCTTACAAGCAATAATTATTGTACCATCCATCGTGGCCAATAAGACTCCGACCATCATCGGAAGAATCTGAGTCGTTCGTGAGGGGCCTTCTCCTGTACGCGCGGCGTGGGGCAAGTTGTAAAAGACTCGGACTCACAATTTTCAAGGAAGACTTCATAGATAGCTCCTCCTGTTGTTCGACGCCTTCCGTGCTTTGAGTGCCGGCGGCACTCACCGATGAAATTGAGTTGTACGTTTCATGTCTGCCATCGACAGGCGCATCTAGAAGGTTGGATGTCTCGTCCGCCATATTATCCTGAGTATTCGTTGCAAGGGTACAGCGTGAAAGGGGGGTGATAAATAGGGTACAGCTGACTGATTGTTGTACTTAACTTTGAAAGCCATCAACCATGTGAGGGGATTTAAACCTTGTAGTGGAAATCTTTCCGACGGCGTCACAGACTTACTCGCAATAGCAAGAAATTGTACTCACGGCGGGACAATTTTGGGACACCTGTTGCATACTGCAGCATAACTTCGAGCTCAATTTGGGAGTGGTGGGGAAAACATCATCGAACATTCCCAAATTGACTCGGATATAGATAAACGCAACGTACTAGCGAAATGTGTACGCAGTTTCATTGAATACATCCGTTCATAAAGGAAAAGATCTTGTAAAGAACGCAGAGAGTCTTAGTCGATGACATCTGCAGACACTTGATTACCTCGAGGACCAGGAAAACTCGAGTTGAAACGTACAGTAATCACACTGCCATACCATCCTAAATGCGACCTTGCCTCAATAATTACATGTAGAGTTTTGCTGTAGTTTCAGTAAATTCGAATGAGGTTTACAAATAATCGGCATGTTGTTTACAAGCTCTTGGTTGTTTGCAGAAATTTATCAGACTTCCTTCCTACAATTGAGTTGCTGTAATCCCTGAACGCGATCCGATCCCACTAGTGTTGCAACTATCAACATGAATGAACTATCTGAGGTGCGTGTGCATGGAGGGAATGGTAAAAATACTAATTAACTGAGTATCATAGCATACAGAAGAGTGTCGCCCGCCTAATCTCTGGACCCCAATATTCCAGTTAAACGACGACATTCTTCTCTACATCTTCTCCATAAACTCCCATGTTCCGCCCATTAACTTCCTTTATGACACCTATGAAACAAAGCCCCTACATACGACTATAGCGACGTCCCAGGTTTGCTCTCACTGGCGCCTACTGTGCCTCTCAACTTCGATGCTGTGGAGCAGTATCCACTTGGTTAGACCTTCTTCCGAGTGGCACGAGGAGATACTGCGGCGTGCATCCTCGTCGCCCATTGCTTTAAGATATTACAAGACCAATAATTCTATCCTGAAGCCCTTAGTTCAGCGCCTGCGGGCCTTCACTGGATCATGCGATGAGGCGCGGTGGCTTATATTGACTAGTGAAGCCCAAAGAGCTGGTTCTAAGCTACGAAGCTTGTCCCTGTTCGGCCGTTATAAACGTTTTAATCTGCATATCCACCAACTTGACTTACATGCTTTACCGCTGAAACATCTCGCCCTGAATGGGGTGTACATTCGTTCATTACAATTCCAGTTTCTCACGAATTTGTCTAGCCTTACGCTGTATCGGGCGGTCACCTCTGCGATGGCACTAATCAATGGGCTAATGCACTTGCCTGGCTTAACTGAACTCATCTTGTTTGACATAAAACGCGATGTAGACGATGATGAATTTTTGGATATAAACACACAAGTTTTCCTGCCTAACCTTAAGAGACTTGAACTTAATAGTTCTGATCTTTACTTGTTATGCTTGCATATCCCAGCTGCATGCGTTTTGCAAGTAAATTGCAATGCTAGCCACCCAACTCCTGAAATCGTGGTCTCTCTCTTGTCCAAGTTGCCTTTTCCCCAGTTCACAATTACGGGCAATCAATGCATTTCATTTATTATCGGTAACTACTCGATCAACGTTAGCAATGAGCCATCTGGCTTTCATCACGCACTTGCCGCCGGTAACGGTTTCCTGAATCGAGATTTCTGTGAACAATATTCCGGCGTGTCCATTTGCGATGATTCAAATCCTACATGGGCGCCTCCCCTATATCTATGCCTTGGTCTCCTCTTCGCTCCCGGAGCCGTATTTTCATCCATAACAACACTTCAACTGAAAATCTTTGAACCCTACGAATACCCTTTTCCTTTCGAAATATTTCACAATATCAGTGTGTTGTTTGTTGGATTTGATACCTTCATGAATATCCTTCCTATTATCGGTGAAAGTGGACTCCTCTTCCCATCTCTAAAAAAACTCGGGTTGATTGTCAGTAATAAAACTCTCGAATTAGACCCTGTCATTTATTTCCTTTCATCGCGACGGGAACACGATGCTCAGGTAAATACTCTAGAACTTCGTTACATTTCAAGAGACGAGAGCTGGACTTCTTTTGTAACAGTATCTCAGCGCCACAAGCTGGAATTACTGGAAGTCGATCTTGCTTTATTCTTTGTAGTGGATAAACGATCCCTTGTGCGGACCGAGATCGTGGAACTACCTGTAGGTGCCTATGTCCATGAGGTGTATAAATTAAAATGCCTTTGGGACTGTTGGTAATTCTTTTGATGCTGGAATAGAATTTATGTTTTCAATCCTATTAGCGACAACTCTGTTGTTTATTGGAATGACTCGGTAATTATATATACTTCCTCTTACAAGCTATTAAGAGGTAGCAGACTTGGGGTACCCAAGTGTCCAAATTACAGGTTTCGGAATAATGGAGGTCAAGTACGGCCAGGGGGACCTCTCCACGTGTTTTTATATGCGATTCGCTTTGTTAGTAGAGACAGGTTGCCGTTTTCCGCATCCAGATATGCCGACCCCTTGACCTTGGAATCCTGTCAATCCCCTTGTCCAAAATTTTACGTGTGGGGAGTCACACAACAGATATTTGTTGAGCTTGGTAATGTTTTCGCACATGAGGTATTTCTGTATATCTTCCCGTAAATGAGCAATATCACGTTCGAGATGACTCATTCAAAGAATGAGATATTTAAGAAGACCATAGTTTGTGTGTCCAGATAAAGACAAAGAGCAGGAACTGCCTGGGCTTAGCAAAAGTCAGAGGGTGCTCATGAAACACTATGGGATCTCAACGAGGCGCTGCGGGATCCCGATGAGGCACTACATGAGTTCACCCGCTGTTCATGGAGATATGGCAATTTAATTTATAGCTATGGGCATTGTTCCATTGTCCTAAACATGGGTTTGACCGCGTAACTTATGTCAAAGAACTTACCTCCTTGGGTGTGTAAATTCGACCGAACAACTGTACTTATCCTTCAATTGAAGATAAAAAAAGATTTTGTAAAGATTGGACACAGATCGAATTAAAGACCAATAGGACCATCAGTAAATCTGATATTGAACCTAAAGTACATCAACACTCGATAGTTATGGCACAAAATAAATAAAAGCCTACCGGGTGGGATCATACTTTGCATAGGTGTCACGAAGGAATTGGTAGTCGCCGTAAGTGGCAAAGATGTCTTGATTCTTACTGCATTCGTTAAGAAAGAGAGGAAGGCCGGTGTTGGGAGATATCCTGGAATCGATTTAGTTAACTTGTAATATAGAAACTAAACAATGAAAACTTACTGCTCAAGAAGATAATCATGGGCGCGCTCAATCACCGGTGAAATCGATGTCGTACTTGCAGGAAAGACAGCTTGCACTACTACAGAGGCATAAGATCCATCAGGAGCATTTATAGCATTTCCTCCATTAGCCCTGCCTGCAATAATTTGGGTGTTAAGAATTGGGGTAAATTCGAGGGCGGTCCATCCCGCAGTGTTGTTGATGCTCAAGGTATAATTGTTCCAGTTTCTAAACGCATTTATGTACTGATTAGCAGGACCATTGAACGAAGATGCCCCAAATATTCGGCCAAAGCCTGCACCGGCAAGCTCCTGAGCATCAAATATGCTTGAAACATCAATATAGTTGAGAGAGCTGAGCTGGCTGGAAATCGAAGGGATAGCCAGGAATTCTCCGAAGATAGAAGCTGGGAGCTCAGTGCCATGGTACAATGCAGTCAAGGAGGGCATTGTGACAATTTTACCATCTTGAATCAAGTTGACAAATCCCAGAAGTAGTCCTGAAGAGCTGAAATGAATGAATATTCCTTGAAAGCAACAACAATACACAGACCAGATTTGGGATCGTTAACATTGTGCACATAATTAGCAATGGCTGTCAGGAGAGCCTCGGTCGAAGAATTATCATACTTCAGACACTCGGTCAACTCTAGCACCTGACGCATACTCGAGCTAAAACGTACATTGATCATACCACCATACCATTCCAAATCTGACTTTGTGCCAACCTTGATGGCAGTGACTTTATACCGAGTGACTATACCAAACCGATTTCCGCCGCCTTTCAAAGCGCGGAATAGGTCAGAGAACCTGTTAGTAGCAGTAGCTGTCACTATAGTTCCATTGACAAGTACAACATCGGCCTCCAGTAGAGCATCGACAGAAAAACCATACTCTGCTGCAAGAAAACTTAATCCGCCACCAAGAAGCAGTCCAGTTCCAACATCGCTAACACGAAAGGTCAGGGAAAAAGTTCTACAGTTTACGATTGACGTACCTCACGCGTCCACCCATAGGAGCAACTCCAAAGGGTTCTAAAGCTGTGAGAGCCTCGCCCCATCGAATGCCAGGCTCCAAAGTAATAGAATTATCAGTAATATTGAACGAGACCTCTTGCATGTGTGAGAACTCTATGAGGATTCCATGGTGAACACTACAGTTATGCTTGTCAACAAATAAGAGTCATCACATGACACGTTAACCTACTTGTTCCAGCCTTTCATGGCACTGTGACCACCAGCTCGTACAGCGTAGGGGATGTTATGGTCGAATATTGTAGACATTGCAGCCTGCACATCGCCAGCTTTCTCAGGAAAGACGACGCAAGCTGGACGCTGTATGCCGTTGAACCAGTCCCATCTATCACTCGTTGCATTCAAATACTCTGGACCAGAACTTGTCTGGACAATAGCCGCTCCCAGTTGATGTTGTAAGGAAGAACAAGCAATTGTGGTCACTGTGCTCAAAGGGTGCAAAACACTCATAGCAAGAGGGACTGCGCATAACAGGGCGTACAGCGAGAGCATTCTGAAATAATTCGAAGTCAACCTGCAGACGAGGGTTATAAAGTGAATAGACCGAAAAGGCACTCAATTTCTTGACTTCTTGCATATGGTTAGTGGACATCTGACAGATCCATGTCAATCGTATAAATAATATTAAGATAAATCAAGATGAGTACAGATATACATTCTCTGCACCATAATATTTGTGTTTAGTGGTAGTAACCTGTCGAAGCACTTGGTGTGTTTTAACTTTTGCGGCTAAAGGTTCGTCGACAAGGTAAGTCTACCAAAATTCCTTTGAGCTAGGCATATATAGGCGAGTCCCATGGCCGCGAGGAGCTCAGAAGGCAATCTGAAGTTCGGTTCGGAAGCAAAGAATGAGCGTACGGGTAGAAGTTCAGAAGGCAATCTGAAATTCTATTCGGGTACGGATAGAAGTTAGAACATTATCTTTCAAATTTCACTTGACGTGTCAGACGCGTCATTGGCGAACAAACGAGCACGTGCAGCCCACAACTGTTTTAAACCCAAGCCTTAATTATTCCTGCCAGGAGAGGCCAATAAGGGCTCGCCTGCCCATCAAGAACTCATCTCATCGTCAAGGTAAGCAGGAAAATTTTCCTCTCCGGGCAGAGGGCGCTTTGCGCTTTCACTCACATGCTAGAGAAATATTTTCTCCTGCTTCCCTTACCTTTTATACTGTAACTAGATTACATTATTACTATAGACTTAATATGTCTTCAGCCACCCTGGGCCTGGAGAGTGAATTTAAAAAACCATATTACTAGAACTGGCTACGCGCCGCTAAATATTGACTCTTTTATATCTGTCAACATGCTAAACTCACCGATTTATGCAAGGCAAATGGGAATATATGGCGACCTGACGGCAACAGAAAGAGACAGGAGAAAAGAGGAAACGGCAAGCAGGGGCAGTGTGAAGCAGGGAGAAAAGAACAGAAGGAAAAGGTATGAAAAGTCACGTTGCCAAAGAAGGGCAAGACAACACCCGCTCAAGGGAAATTCACTTCGAGGTGAAGGCCGAGACTGTCAAAACTTTCAAGCCAATCTTGAATAGGAACCTTTCCTCTTGGCCTCAAGTAAGAACGGCGTCCATTTATACGATGATGATGTGAATCCGTTTACTATGATTATACAAAACCGACAATAATATTAGTTCTACTCTACTCATCAGTTGCCAGCCTCTTATGATTACAACAGCTTGAACATGCGCCCAATTACATCCTGTACCCCCTCAGGCTTTCCAATATCATGGTTTCCATGTGTCGTCTTCAACATTGCTATCGTTCGGAACTTTTCACGCCCCACGTTCCCCACACGACCGCCTTGAGTTCTAATATCAGATTCATCAACAGCCTGCGTGGTACTATTCGCGGTTTCGACATCCACTGGGATTATAGCCTCCTGCAATGTACCGAAACCATGGATGTGGTTCACAGATACATCTCTTCCGTGACGATTGCCCTCGTCATCAACGTGATGCCCATGCAAAGCTTGCTGTCCACTGACCACTGGGTCCGCCGGGAGCGCAAGGAATGCATCAAATAATAATGACGAGTGCGTATGTGGTATGTCCCAGTCATTTTCTAAACTTGGTGAGTAGATATCATAATAGATGCCGAAATGACGCACCAGCATGCACAAGAAGGACGGACGATTTCATGTCCTGCAATGAAGTCTATTAGGTAAAGAACACGAGGAAAGCACCAGGACAGACCGGCACGAGGGAGAGGGTATCAAATTTATGTACGACGGACCACGAGACGAGGTCTAGAAAGGTTGAGAAGACGAAGACAACAAGGGGAAAGAAACATACGAGGTGCTAATGGAATCATGGAAAGTGGCTTCAGCAGCGGCAGGCAACCAAAGAGATAATACTGATCGATGAGTGCTCGCACGCTCGAGAACGGCTGTTTAGGTAGGGCGTCAGTATAAAGAAGGGCGAGAGAGCCAAAGAACGTGCCGCCATCAATACTACCCCACGAGGCGTGACGTGCTCGCGCCCCAGTTCTGCCGCTAGAAGACCTGCTACGGCCGTGCCTAGGCTGTGGCCCACAATGAGAACATCCTCTGGCCTTGCACCCTGGTTCATCAGATAATCCCATGCTGCACGAGCATCTTGCGCAACGCCTGCAACTGTCGGATGCCCCTCGCTGTCTCCAAATCCACGATAGTCGATTGTGAAAACGTTTGCCGCAAGTCGCGCGGTGTACGCAGTGTAAAGCGCCACACGTAAAGGTAGAGCACGCGTCCCCGTGTTTCCATGCAGGAAGAGGATTGTAGGACTCTTTTGCACTGCTTCTGAGAGGGAAGGTAGTGGCTGAGGAGATATTCTTGCCTGGTAAAGTGGTTCAGAATATATGAACCAGGCGCCTATTGTCGTGTTGTCCGAGCTCCTTAGCTTCATATTCAGCGTCTTCCCAGCTATCGCGTTCTTTCATTCGCAAGTTGGGCTCAGATACAATGACACTTACGCGCTAAACCGTAAATTTCAGGATGATTAAACTTGGCATATCCAAAGGAATCAATGTAGTGGGCGTATAACACGCTAAGATGCGCAATTAGACCATGAAAATACCTCCTCTGTAAAACTCACTGGGTCTGTATGAAAGGTGTCATGACGAGTGCCACCACCAAGACATAGAGGAGGCCTACGGCAATGAGAAGAGAGTGCGCACGCAGGTAGGACCGTTTCCCAGCTGGCTGAGCAGACGCAGACATGATCGTTTAGATACAGTCCCTTCGAGACCAGAGTTGGCCGTGTTTGACATCTCGGTTCATTCATAAGTGCCATTTTAGAAAGTATAAGCGGATAGTGATCTACCTGTATCAATACGTCAACTGATCTGGCATGATGCAGTTCAAAAAAAAATTGGCTTTCGTGTGAATGAAGTCGAGAACGTTAGCATCGTTACAATAAAAGTACTGTAATATTAATATTAGTAGTAATACACCAGCACATGACCTTTGGGCTGCTTCAACGTATCATCTTATCAGATTCGTAACTACCAACATGAACGAACCGTCTGAGGTGTGTATACCCAAGGGAATGGTAAAATACTAATTAACCGAGAAACACAGTTTACAGAACCGTGTCGCCCGCCTAACCTCTTGACTCCAATATTCCAGTTATACGACGACATTCTTCTCTACATCTTCTCCATAAACTCCCAGGTTCCGCCCATATACTTCCATTATGACACCTACGAAAAAGAGCCACTACATACAACTATAGCAACGTCCCAGGTCTGCTCTCACTGGCGCCTACTGTGCCTCTCGACTGCGAGGCTGTGGAGCAATATCAACTTTGTTAAAATGTCTCCCGAGTGGCGCGAAGAGATACTGCAGCGTGCATCCTCGTCGCCAATTGCTTTAAGATACTACAAGACACATAATTCTATCCTGATACCCTTGGTTCAGCGCTTGCGGGCGTTCATTGGATCATTTCATAAGGAGCGGTGGCTTATCTTGACTAGTGAGGCCCAAAGAGTTGGTTCTCAGCTAGAAAGCTTATCCCTGTACGGCCATTACAAAGATTTTAATCTACATATCCACCAACTCGACTCACACGCTTTATCGCTGAAACATCTCGCCCTGGAAACGGTATACATTCGTTCATTAAATTTCGGCTTGCTCTCGAATTTGTCCACACTTGCACTGGATCATGCTTTCACCTCTGCGAAAGCACTAATCAATGGGCTGATGCTCTTACCTGGCTTAACTGAACTCATCTTGTTCGACGTAACGCGCCAGTGGGAGGGGAATGAACCCTTGGATATGAGCACGCGGGTTTCCCTACCTAACCTTAAGAGACTTAAACTTGAGAGTTCTTATGACGAGCCACTTTACATGTTATGCTTGCATATCCCAGCTGCATGCATTTTGCAAGTAAATTTCAATGTCGATCGCCCCACTCCTGAAATCATGGTCCCTCTCTTCTCCTTGCCTTTGCCCCAGTTCACAAGTGCAGGCAATCAATCCATTTCATTCATTGTTGATGCCCGCTCGATCACCGTTAGCAATGAGCCAGCTGGCTTTTATCACGCATCTCCCGTTAATAATGGTTTCCTGAATCAAGAATTCTATGAACAACATTCTGGCGTGTCCATTTACGGTGGTATGAATCCTACATGGGCGCCTTCCCTATATCCATGCCTTAGTCTCCTCTTCGCTCCCGGAGACGTATTTTCATCCATAACAACCCTTCAACTGACAATCTTTGAACCCTACAATCATCCTTTTCCTTTCGAAATATTTCACAATATCAGTGTATTGTTCGTCGGACTTGATACCTTGGCAATTATCCTGCCTAGCATCGGTGAAAGTGAACTCCTCTTTCCATCTCTGAAAACACTCGGGTTGATTGTCAGTAATGAACCTCTCCAACTAGACACTGTCGTTTCATGCCTTTCATGGCGACGGGAACGCGATGCTCAAATAAACACTCTAGAACTCCGTTATATTTCAAGAGACGAGACCTGGACTTCTTTTGTAACAGTAGGTCAACGCCGCAATCTGGAATTAATGCAAGTCGAACTTGGTTTATTCTTTGTGGTGGATAAACGATCCCTTGTGCGGACCGAGATCGTGGAACTACCTGTAGGCGCCCATGATGATGAGGTGCATAAATTGAAAAGCCTTTGGGACTGTTGGTAGCTCTTTTGATGCTGGAACGGAATTCTTGTATTCAATCTCAACATCGAGCAGGTACGTAAATAAAGTAGTCTCGCATAGCGTAATTGTACCTGAAGGTACGAAACAGATAATTATTCGTGTCACGCGTCGCTGAGTTATGTCGACACTTTGGATTCACGCACACAAGATATCGTGCGGCTTGCTTAAGAACGTGCTACTCAAGCAGTTTTCCTGTTCATTACCTGCGCCGCAGCTGGTTTGACGCTATTGTCTTCGCTCTTCATAGAAGAAAGGCCTCTGATTGAGCGACAGAAAAGCTGCACATGCTTTCACGAGGTAAATCGTCGCTGAAGTACATAATAATGGTAATGTCTTATCACTTTAATGAATATGTAAAGAATTTGAAAAACATTGTCTAATGTGTGACGTCATTGCGCAAGCGATCACGAAATTGGCTCCGATTGGTTTAGACAGTAGACAAGAGTGATTGGGTTATGACGATGCCATGAAGTCAGTGAATATATAAAATACTCCCTAGTCGAAATTTCATATATGCAAGCCTTCACTCGTACTGCTATAAGATCCTCAAGAACATTCAGACCATCCACAGCTGCATTTTTCCAAGCACGCACTATGGCATCCAAGTCCAAGACCCTTTTACAGGCAGTCGCAGAAGATCATCAGGAGGTATTTCATGTCATAAATCACCGGACGCTGGCTAGGCTGACCTCCGAACGTAGATGTACCTTTATTATAATGAATATTTGAAAACTGCGGGAGACTCAGATGCACAGGAACGCTGGGCACGCCAGCTCACCTGGGAAGTTGCACGTCACGCCGTCGGCGAAGAGATTGTTGTATATCCGCTCATGGAGAAGCATCTTGGATCGAGGGGTTTGGAGCTTGCCGACCAGGACCGCGTTGAGCATCAGGTACATGAACCCTCTTTTCACCGATAATGGTCACTCTGACACACATATTTAGTATTGCAAGGACCGACTTTATAAGCTCGATGGTCTTCAAGCAGGTTCGCAGGAACACGGAGCGCTATTGAAAGATATCATGGACCACCTCAAGCCGCATAATGATAGCGAGGAAAACGAAGACCTCCCCCTCCTTGAAGATGCGATTGGGATAGACGCATCCCGCGAGGCGGCTGCGAGCTTCAAAAGGACAAAGAAGTTTGTTCCAACACGGTAAGCAGTCTTGAGTATCCAAATAGGAAGCGGTGGGGATACTAATATAACTTCCAGTTCCCATCCAAGCGCGCCAAACAAGCCTCCCTTTGAGACGCTGGCAGGCCTTATGGCGGCGCCTATCGATAAACTCAAAGACGCATTCGCCAGTTTCCCCTCAGAGGAAGAGATGGAGGCGGCGAAACACTAGCTTCAAGTGTAAATGTAGTAGGCTCCCAGAATGATATTGAACCTGTACATGTGTCTCTCAGTCTGTCTCGTCGCGTTGAACCTCGCCCCTGATTGGCAGATAGATGATCAGCACCTTTGGGAAGCTATGCGCCAGCCTACAGATTGTAAAGACAGGAGCATCAATTGCAAAGATGTGTTCAAGATGATATCATGATCATACCAAATTGCGGTGAGATTTATGTTGCCCTGGTTGTCCTCAGAAAGCGCAAACGAACTGTGGCATTTGGTGACAGAGTTTTCTCGGACTCCACGACCTAGGCCATGCACGTAAGTATGGAGAAGTGGATATTTTTACGCTCGGGCCGTCACATCCGTTATTGTCTTTTTCTGATCATCGTGACTTGACTCTCACCATCAAACACAATTAGAGGCAACCCATTTGGGATAACAGAATTTATCGCACTGTTGAAACAATAAGAACGAACTGTACAGGCCGTCAATTGCTCGGCCGCCATACGTCTTACGGAAACCTTCTGACGGTACCCAGCCTTTTGTTCTTGTTCCTATGTATATGCCGCCTCATGGCACAGGACAAAGTGTCGTCTGGGTCTCTGGAGCCCCTCATCGAGCTATCTCCCAATACTGCAATACCTCTGATTCTGCCCCCTAATTTGCCTCCGCTGTCCTAAGTTGCCCATCGCTTTTAATATAATTTGAATACTTCTATTTTACCTCTTGACAAATCTTTTGAAATGTCTTACGAGAAGATTGTTTTCCCTCGGCCTCCACCTACCACCAATGTCTTGACGCCCGAACAACGGACTCAACTGATGCGCAGGACGAAAAAGCTTGGCCAGTTGCTCGGGACGACACCGCGTATAGTGGATTCCAGGGCAAACGACCTGTGTGAGTTGTGGATTTACTGGTAGGATTTAGTACTAAATATCTCCACTAGCCCGTAGCGTGCACGTTAACATTCCTTTGTCTCGTTGTGAAAAGCCATCTCTCGGTCACAGAGACTCATTCGACTCCGTGTCATCAATATCTTCAAGATCTTCTAGTCAGTCAAGACGATCAACGCTCTCCCGTTCAAGTTCGCGTGCATCACAGAGCTCTGTCAACACTGAGTACTCCTTTGAGTCATGGCCCAAGAGCGGCAAGTCACCCTGCCTTCGCCTCTCCGTGGCACCTACAGCGCTTGAGACAATTCCTGCCTCTCCGCCAATTGATGGAACTTTTTCAGAACCATATATCCTACAGACCATTGCTCCGCCCTCTGAACAGAAACCATTTACCCTTCCTCAATTCGTACTACCTTCCGAAAGCACCATACGACGTCAGAAGATGGACAGGCTACGCCGAAAGCTGGGGGAGGACGTGCCGGTGGCGATGGTGTTTCCAAAGCAGGAGTGCAGTGAGAAACTTGAGCAGGAGGTGGTACGGGCTGTCATCGTTTCTACGAACTCAGAGACAACGGGAAGCCTGGTATTATCGTCACCAACGCCCCGCGCCAAGCGCAGTCCTAATAGGATCTGCCGCGCACGCGATTCTATTGGTGACTTCTCTCCCCACCACGCCCTGCGACAAGCACATTCCGCTTCACCCCTAGCTTTTCCAAAGCCGCTACCATCACTTCCTATCTCTCGTTCGTCCTCTTCATCCAATGGCAAGGCGCTGTACGCAATCATTGAGAGCCCGGACGAGCATGGTGGAGGATGCACAGAGGAATTTGGATGGGGAACTTGTTCTGCACAGAATGAGCGGTATTATGCCACCGACGGGGGAAGCCAAGTGCGTCTCTGGAGTACACGTAAGGGCTACCAGGGTTGGACGGCGGCAGAATCTCAAGATAGCCCCTTTGATAAGGTCCAACGACGTTCATTAATTCACCGAAAACCGCCTCCGCTTATCGAATGTTGATGCTTCTTCCTTGACTGCCATACTTGGTGTATTTCGTTCCATTTACTACACATTTTTGCATAAACTCACAAGGCCGCGGGATGACCTTGAGTTGCAAACCGTACTTTTTTTCTGACAATGCATTGGTAGTTGTATGTAAAATACAGTTTAACAATTTTGGAAGAGTCTTGCGTGCAGACAACATATGTATATCACACAGTGGTGATAATAGGTTGCTGATCATTATTATATATATAACACCGGACAGTGAACGTTAGCGGTTCCGTTCCTTTCTTTAGCGAGTGTCGTGTATAGCTAATTGGGATTTTTTGCGTACTTCCTCTCAGGTTGAAAAAGGGTGTTGTCATTCAATTTCCATGTCGGTGCAGTGGATGCTAGTCGATTTTTTAAAAAAAGGACGAATAACCTCCTCATCGAACTTTTTACTGGTAAAGGGAGTCTACTCGTAGTACTAGAACTTGCATGAACTGCTGTGGAGTCGGATGGAACAACGCCATGCGATGGCGCGCCACGGAGAGTGTTTGCATCTGTTAACATTGTGGAACGGAGAAACCCGTCAGCGCGTCAGCCTCTTGTGTCCAGCCGCACAGCGTCATGTTTACACAATATTCGAAATATTCGAGAATATTCAGAGAATGCACACGACCAAATGACGGCAAGATATAAAATACGACCCTGGCGCCCCACCTCTTAGTCTTAGTCTATTCCTTCGCACCATCATGACAAAGCGAAAAAGCCAATTTTCTGTCTCCGCAAACTGTGACTTACCTCACCCCCAAAAAACCTTTAACACGGTCAGATCTGCCTCGAAGCCAGCCGAAGCTCGCTCAGCTGTAGTCAAGTAAGGACTCTCTCTACTTTCCTTTCATGTCAGCTTACCAGATGTAGATATGGGTGGCATAGTAGTAACCGTGACCATAGGAATCACATCACCGTCGACTATTATGACGGCCAGAATCATCGTATTGAACGCTGCCACGTTACTTGATTCAGATTTGCCTGAAAAATCTGCGATTGAAAAAGTTTCCAGAATGTAATTTCACCAAATCACGTTGTATTTGCTAATAGCGAAAATTCAAACTTTATCGCGAGCCCACTGAAATCAAGGATTTAAGTATCTCTGCCAGACTTGACAGAGGTTGGACTTAAAGTTTTGATTTCATCGAGGCTAATGAAGTTTTTCGTTGGACTGTGGCACAGTGCAATGAAAATCTTCATGCCTCCAGATCCCACTTACAATTTACAGCTTGAAGTCTTAGTATGTATGCTCTGGGGACAGATGTCCCAGACACTGCTCGTGCTCCACTGCATGATATCCTGTGCTGCGCTTGGCTCGTTAACCATTCTCCAACACTAAATTGTTGAGGTAAACAACACTGTCAATAGCAATCACGTCTATCAAATACAGAAGCCACCTCAAAATCTGAATATTGTGCGCTAACAACTGCAGCGTTAAGCAGGAGTGTTGATTGTTCTAGGTTCAACTCGTCGTTTCTATCAAATGAAAATTGACCATTTTGACGAGCTTTGGTGGAGGTTTGATCCAGAAACCCGCACTCAATTAACTTGCTGGATGATCCGCGAACACGTGCCGAAACTCGGCGCTTTGCAACGATGGGTTCGAGAGTGTGATGCGGTTCTAACACCTACGATATGACAAGCTGAAGAAAACCGGGTATGAAAAGTCCTTGATGCAATACTACGTACGACCCAGCCCGAGATGGTGACTGGTCGGGAGGACGGCGGCGTTTTGTAACCAGGCGGCAGGTTGCGATGGTAGGAGCCATTTTCAGTAGAAGCATCAAATAACGATCAGTCTCATTCCCTGGATTCGACTATAATCTCAGAAACTGCTGCAAAGATGTTGACACCTCTGCAAATAACCCCGGACACGAACGGCGTCCTCCAAACAAACACCCTGCCGTCATCTAGTTCCCCAGGCATTCATCATCAACGATGTTCTGTACTCTGTGAAGGGCGAATCGGTAATTATCGCAGCAGAGAAAGCTGGACTGCTACCTGATGAGCCTATTGCTGGTTCGACTGGCACAACTATCCTCTGTTCTTGCTCATAATTTGATGTGGCTGGCTGAGAAAGAGTTCATCATAAGGCTTTATAGTGGAATCGTTGATCTCTTGCCACAGACTATACACGGTGATGCTGTGAAGGGTATCAATCCAAGATTTCGCCTCTATCGCTATCGACCGTGAGCGCTCTACGGGCCGCACGTGCGTTTTTTTTCATCGACTGACATTGATGTCTTAGCCCTGGGATATAGATCGATGGCGCATGGCCAGCTCCCGTGCTGAACTCGACTACCACCCCACCTTCTTATGTCTATGACTCGGACCCCACTCTCTATTCTCGGTTGACGCTTCTCGTGTATCTTAATGATGATTTCGCAGGCGGATGTACCACTTTCTTTTTGCCTTCCTCTTGACAAGGTTTTTTTAGGGAAGTGGCATTACTTTAGGTTCGAGATATGTAATTCGAACCGAGGTACTGTATCAACAGATGAAATGCCACCTCATTGAACTGAAAAGTACTGATTGCCCCTTCTCGGTAGGTCCTTAGCCGCAAGCACCTCCCACTTCAAATATCAGTCCACCAAATTTTCTTCGTACCCTTGTTCGGTCCTTCGTGAGTGAAACAGGTTACTCAACATCATTCAGACTGCAGTAGTCAGTGCTATGCATAGTGCGCATGCCGATGACTAGACGAATGAAGTTGGTATGTTAAACCGGACGAATGTACTAAAATAGAAACTTCTAGACACAAAACGAAACTCTGCACTCAAGTGATGATAATGAAGCAATGAACAAATGATTATTATTGCCAATAAGAGTCAGGGTATATATATCCTAAATCCATCCGTAAAATTAAACGTTGATGGGGGAGCAACCCACAGCGACAACACCGTCTACAAAGAGTCATCAGAGAATGGACGACAATAAATGTGAGTACAGAAGAAATCTTACTGAAGCTGTTGTTGCTGCAGCAAACTGGCTGAGATGAGCTAAGAAGGGTTCTTAGATATTAGAACATTAAACGAAGACAAGGGAGCATACCAAGAAGAACCGCCAGCAACACCACCGATGGTGGTAGGGCTGCAAGTGCTAGCCCACTGACCAGTGAGATCGCCAGTTTGAAGACCCAACAAGGAGGTGAAGAAAGTGCGACTGGCGTCGGTGTGCTCCTGGACACTGTTGCAGCATTGAATAGAACCGGTGTTGCAGCTGTTGTTGATGCCACCTTCACTGTGACCTCCAGGAGTGGCCATGGTGGCAATGGCGAGAGTGGAGACAACAAAGAGAGAGAGCTTGGCAAACATTTTTATAAGTGGGTGATGAAGAGACCGGTTGGGTGAACAGTGATAGGACGAGTTCGACTGAAGAACTACCCTCAATTCGCAACCACCTTTATAGATTTCTGGTAGCGAGCTTTTTGGAGAAATGGTTCACGGAGTGCGATATTTTCGTGAGTCCTACCATAATTTCGGTTCTCCGCTGCACAAATCGGGCTCTGTAACTACTTGCTAGTACGACGCAAAGGGTCGAAATAAATTCACCGCAACATTTTTTTAGGCCGCCCGTTTATTTTCCCCCCACATTAATTTTCCACTTATGTAAAAATGCTCATTGTGTCTTGACGTCAGTCTAGAAGCTTTGATCTTTGTCAATATTACCCGACGTCGCACAAGTGAATAATACGTCAGAGTTCATGCGATAAAATTCCATGGAGCCCTCTGAAACAAGCCAAGGAAATAAGAGTAAAGAGTACATGTGACAACAACAAGGACGCGATTCCGTCACAGTTTGCCTTGCTTCACAACCTCTGAGTGGCTCCGTTGTCTCTAAAACGAAGCCCCAGGATTTTTTTGTATTAGCACGTTGGGCATACATAGTGATAATTCTTTTCTTTTTTTTTCGAGGCGAAATGAAAAATGTACGTTATGCCTAATTTTAGGAAGGGTTGTGAGCGCATCACGCAGAACAAACCTCGAGAAATGCATATTTTATTAAATAAAATACAGAATTTGCACTCCTACCAGCTGGCCAGTAATGATAATATTGTCCGCAAGCTATGAAGGGATGACTTGCCTGTTCCAGGCGTTAACTTTCTCCTGTACATGTCTCTGCTCCGCCTCCGCTGCCTTCTCCTTGGCCTCCCTGAACGTAGCTTGTAGCTCATCCCGTGGCACCAAGACATATGGCAGAGCCATGAGCATGTCGAAGGTGTCGGGGACGGTGCGAGCCCTATGGCGTGCGTCGTGCTCTTCCGCTTGTTTCCGTGTATTTTCCGCGCCGGCGGCTCGTGCATCAGTAATTGCCTTGTACTCCGCATCTGCTTGTTTCATGACCCCATCTGAGTAGAAAGTATATTTCCAAGTTTCTGCGACCTCATCTTTTAGTGTCTGAGCTCCAAAATGATGGAAGACGGTGCTAGCGTAGGCGGCGTCAAAGAGAATTGTAGGGGGCCAGTCAGGAGTATCAGAAATACGAAGTGGACTACCAGAAGGCGTTGTGCCTCCGCCGAGCAACAGCGGCTCGCTAGGCTTGAAGAGATGCACTGTACACCTTTTCGTTCCTGCTGGTGCGGTCCGGTCGACGTCAGACGTATCCATAGCAAAATTTGGTGTCTGCTTATTAACACCATCAGACATCAATTTGGTATCATACAAGCGGCACGCACAGGTAAGAATGCAATGTCTTCACCCAACCCCTTATGAGTGTAGTCGTTCAGAAAGAGGCCGTTTCGGACACTGTCGATGTGTTGTACAAGGTCGTGACTGGCAGGGCCTCTACTGCGACGCTGAGTATATGTCGAAATGTACTTGCACCGTTGTAATGATGAGGGGCGATAAAATGAGAGTAGGAGTTGCATACCGTATCGCCCTTGCTGTGGGCCAGGAGGTGTACAGCCTCACAGAACCGCGGGATGAACCCTGTCAAGACGCATCAGTTTCCATCTCGATTCGCAACATCGGAACGGAATTGACCCCTCCGAGTGGTTACAACACTAGAAGTGACGTTCGTGCGCGCCATGTTAGGATCAACCGGGAACATTCTTCGCCTCTCGTCGTTGCTGGTGTGATAATATAAAGTAGTGGACTCGGTCGGGAGGGCAGCATTGTAGTCCACAATGCTGGGCGATTTAGAAGCGGACGAAAGGTCACCCTGCGCTCCAATAACAACGCCAGTAGAATAACGAATCCACTTGTACGGTTTGAGCGAAGGCTGGAGTACGTTGAGGGTCTCGAGTGGGAAGGTTAAGCAAAGGACCCAATGCCAATTGTCAGCATTGAGATCGAGGTTGGCGTGTGCTACGACGCGAGGAAACGACGCATATACTTGGATCTTAGCGTCTGCAGTCGCGGCCATGATTAGGGAGCTATTATGGGACCTGACAACACGTGATGATCTCATTTGAACCTCCGACTCACTGACTCTCAGCTTCGGTAGCAGACGCTAGGACCCAGATTGCTTAGCCTGGCTCCTGTTATTGATGCGATACCGTGAGCCCTCAAAAGTTGAGGATTTTGTGACTCCGACAAAGTGCCGC